>SJXQ01005938.1:194925-301434 GCA_006408695.1 Aepyceros melampus | reverse complement strand
GCCTAATGTGGTGACTCTGCTCCATGAAATCTTTGAGACTTGACTGCTTCTATCTTTTTTCTCCTCAGAGATTTGCTTCCATTTGTATGATCCAAAGGCATATGCATCCCCTTTGAGGGTCTGATCCACAAGTTGTACACGTTACTGATACTCACATCCGATCGTCAAAACTTGGTCAGGTGGCTGCATCTGGCTATAAGGCAAGCAGGGAAATGATGTCTTTATTCTGTGCCCAGCAAATTAGCAGTCTCTTATTAAAGAAGAAAGGAAGAATAGATACTAGCAATCTCTTATTAAAGAAGAAAGGAAGAATAGATACAGGCAAAAAGTTAATCGTAGTGGGAATATTAAATTCTTATGTCAACTAAGCTCTTTTCTTACCTATAAGCCAAGTGGTGCAGTTCCACTGAACTTGAGTTGACTCTTGAGACATCTAAACTGAGGACTGAACAAAGGACTGGAGTCTGGATGAAGGTGTAAACCAACTGGCTGGAACCAATCTATAGAGTGTAGTCATGGGCTTAGAGAGTAACATTGGAATCTCCATGGAGAATGATTTCTTCAGGGAGTGACATGCAGAGAAAGAAGACTGGACCCAGAAGGAACCTAAGGATATGTGCTTTCCTACATTTACCCTGTAGGGAAGTAGAATGAGGGAGGAGAGAAATTGAATAGTTGTTGGGTAGGTGTTCTTCATGGGTCCATTGAGTATCTGCACATCTAGTGAGCAGAACTCCTGACTGCCTTTGTTCCAGCTATCTTTTCAAGGAAGTTTAGGTCGTGAACAGCCTTGGAAGATGGAGGTTGTGTCTTCCTCCAAAACAAAGGGCAGACATACTTATTGCTCAGTATTAAAAGATTTGGGTTCCCTATGCTTGGGGTTCCTCTCCTGAAATGCACCCTGCTCTTATGTATATGTCTCATCTAGGCCTCTTTGAATCTCCTTTTGGGAACTGAGTATCAAACGTCCAACACAGATCATGGTACTTTGACTGCAGCTATTGCTGTGAACTGTAAAGCATCTTTGTCGCTGCGTCTATGTCTTCTATAAGCATCCATGAAACTGACAGATTAATTTATAAGTTTGAAGTAGAATAAAATCTCAGATTCTTCCTAGTTATTAACAAGAGAGTTTCAAGACAAAGCTACAGTTGTTATTATTAAATTGTTATTTTTAAAATTAATTTTAATTGGAGGGTAATTACTTTACAATATTGTGGTTTTTGTCATACATTGACATGAATCAGCCATGGATGTACATGTGTCCCCCCATGCCGAACCCCTCTCCCTCCTCCCTCCCATCCCTCAGGGTTGTCCCAGTGCGCCAGCTTTGATTGCCCTATTTCATGCATCAAACTTGGGCTGGTCATCTATTTCACATATGGTAGTATATATGTTTCAATGCTATTCTCTCAAATCATCCCACCCTCACCTTCTCCCACAGAGTCCAAAAGTCTGTTCTTTACATCTGTGTCTCTTTTGCTGTCTTGTGTACAGGGTCGTCATTACCATCTTTCTAAATTCCATATATATTTGTTAATATACCGTATTGTTGTTTTTCTTTCTGACTTACTTCACTCTGTATAATAGGCTCCAGTTTCATCCTCCTCATTAGAACTGACTAAAATGCATTATTTTTAATAGTTGAGTAATATTCCATTGTGTATAAAAGCTAAGAATAGCCTTGGTTAATGATATAGTGGTTTTGAAAGTTTTTAAACTCAAGACCCTTTATGCTCAGATTATTTAGGACCACAGAGGTGCTTTGGTTTATGTGGATTATATCTACTGGCATTAGAAATTAAAACTTAAAATAATTTTAAATGCTCAATTTATTTAAAAATTTATGCAAAAACTGATTGTCAAGCTGACTCACACTTTACCAAAAAAAATCAAAATGGATTATATTTGTTAATGTAAAACTATAAAACTTTGGGAAGAAGACAAAGGGGAAATTCTTCATGACCAGAACTCAGGCAAAGAATTCATAGGTATAAAAGTAAAACTACAATCCATAAAAATAAAAAATGATCAATTGGACTTGTCAAAGTATAAAACGTTTGTTAAACACACTGATAAAGAATGAAAAGACAAGCTACAGAATAGAAAAAAAATTTTTCAAACCCTATGTCTAATAAAAGACGTTATCACGAGGGTACAAGAACTCTCAAAACTCAGCAATATGAAAATAAACAACCCAATGTTTAAAAATGGGCAAAAGACTTAAATACACACTTCACCAGAAAGGATACACGGATGGCAAATTAGCACCTGAAAAGATGTTCAACATCATCAGCCATTAGGGAAATGAAAATTAAAAACTTGATGAGAAACCTCTACATACATATTAAAATGGCAATAATTTAATTAACAGTAATAGTATCAAGTGCTGGTAAGGACAGGGACAACTGGAACTCTCATACATTGTTTGTGGGAATGCAAAATGGTACAGCCACTCTGGAAAACAGTTGGGCAGCTTCTGCAAAATGAAATATATACTTACTATATGACTCAACAGTCCCTCTCCTAGGTATTTATTCAAGAGAACTGAAAATGCATGTTCACACGAAAACTTGTACATGAATATTTATAGCAACTCTATTTGTAATCACCAAAGTTGGAAACAACCCAATGTTCCTCAATGGAACACATCCATACCATGGGGTACTATTCAGCAGAAAAAAAGGAACAAGCTGTTGATACAGGCAGCAGCCTGGTGGCTCTCAAAGGCATTATGCTGAGTGAAATATAAGCAGTCTTAAAAGATTTCACACTGTATGATTTAATTTATATGACATTTTGCAGAAGAGAAAACCATACCAGGCAAGATCAGTAGTTGCCATGTGTACAAAGAACTGTACACCAAAAAAGGAAGTTTTACTGTAAGTTAATTTTAAAAATAAAATGAAAATGGCAATATAAACCCATTATGTAAATGTAACACATTTTTATGAAAATTAACCATATTTTCAAAAACAAAAAAATTAGTATAAACAGTGGAATTGTTTTACATTTTTGTAAATTTCTTTACCATTGAGCTTAACAGAGACAGCTGTATTCTCATATTCCTTCTGTATTCACTCTTTTGCCATACCATCTGTCATATAGTCACTGGAAAACCCCACTAGACACTTGAAAGAGAATAAGAGTGAAAAAAGCAAATAATTTCTTAGTATTTATGATCATTGTTTTGACTCTATGGACCACCTGAAATAGTCTTGGGGATTCCCCAGGGCTCCTGGACCATACTTTGAGAACCACTGATATATAATGTACCATTCCAAATTTTATTTTCATAGCATCAAGACTTTTTTTTGCCATACCCATATCTCCTATGTTTATTTAATGCTTTTGTTCAAACTAACCCACTTTTAAAACAAAATTTTTTAAAAAAGAAACTTTCAATGTCTCTTATAAATGGGAAGCCAGTACCACTTCCCCATAAGTGGAAAGTTACTACAAGAATAAATACGCAGTGAGTAAGTTATATTGAATTTTAAAAGATTTATCCATGAGCCATCTAAACTCATCTCTGTGTGGTACTATTTGGAAAACACTGATTTAGAGAAACAAGGATAATGATATGACATACCACTTCATGTATATTGACAAATTTAATCCTCAACATTACCATCAGAGATAGACAGTATTACTAAACTTTAAAAAAAAAAAAATGTGTGTTTAAAAAATGGAAGCACAGGAAAGCTAAAGTTGCCCAGTGTTCCACAGGGAGGAAATTACAGGGCAGGGATTTGAACCCAGGCAGCCTGGCTCCAGAGTCCAGGATGAATGCCGTGTTGGCAGATAGGAAACTTGGATTCTTGTCCAACTTCCACCTGAAGTTGGCAGTGGGACATGTCACCGAGTCTTACTGTTCTCATCATTGAAGTGAAGGAGGTGGGATAAATGAAGTTTAGATGATGATGCTTGTCCAAGGGGCCAGGTAGGGACAGTGGCTGAATGTAAGGTGACTGGGGAGTGGTGGGGTCAGTGGCAAACTAGAGGGCTTGCCTTCCATCTAAAGAAAGCAACCCTGCTCAGTTTCAACTTTCCTGTTTTGAGAGGGGTTTTCTGGGGTTTCTTCTTTTTTTTTTTTTTCCAGATGTCACTGTATTTTATTTTACAAGAGGCGTTAGAAGTCAGGAGACTTTATGTAAAATTTTTCAATTTGTACAACACTTGGAGAGGCCAGCCGCACACATGAGCTGGCTGATATATGACCAGATGACCTCCTCTGACTTAGAGGAATCTGTGATTGAGTATGCTGTTACTACACAGTTGGAGAAACAAAATCCAAATGACAGAAATAGGCAGCTTAAAACAATGATGAAAGGGGATGTGAACTTAGAAGGTGTCCCAACTCGGTCTATATAAATATTGATTCGGCTCTGGGTTAAAAGAGCTAAGGCACGTTAATAGAATAATAGTGTATTTCTTTATGTTCCTGTTGTGTTGTTTGAGAGTAAGTCAGCAATACTTACCTAATGCTAAGTTTTGGTTTGCAGAGAGCTAATGTAAGATGAGCTTATTGAAATTCCTTTCTTAGATATAGAGACTTGCCCAAGAGTGGTATTAGGAATTTTAGTCAGCACTGGCTCAGAATAGTAAATATGAACATGTGATTTATGCCATTGTGTATACAAAGTAATGTTTCCTGAGACACTTTCTATATATATGTTGGCTATTTTGCTCTTTCGGGTTGTTTAGTTTCTTCCCCCTCCTCCGCTTATCAGATTTCCTTCTAAATCCTGGCATTTGACAATACTGTAGGGCTAGTTTCTCTGAATCCACAGTGAGACATACTGGTGGTTTCACAATTAATCCAAACTTGGGTTTACGGCTAATATGTGTTTATTTGAATTCCTGCATTTATTTTTATGTATTGTATATATTCATAGTACTCACAAAGTCTGTTTCAGAGGGAAAGAGGAAGGAGGACTAAATCCATAGACTGGATCTTGAAAGATGGGTTTATTCATCAATGACATCATAAGGATTGTATTTTCTCTTGGTTAATAAACGATTTGTTTGGCGGGTGTTGGAAGCCAGCCAGAGCTAGTCATGCCATTTCTTGGAAAAGATCTGAAGCAACTGGTAATTGAAATGATAACATTTGATCATAGTTAGAGCTATTTGAAAATAACACTCATCTCCAGACTTGTCTCTTCTAGGGAACCATATTTGGTAAAATTGTTGCCAAATTCCATTTTTGCTAATGTTGAGACTTATATACCATGATACTTAATTATTTTCCAGTATATTCTAAACTTGATTCCTGGTTTGCCCTTTCCAGAAGCTGTTCCCATATGCTTTGAAACAATACCCAGCCTGAATTTTTATTCTGGCATTTAATAATCACCATGTAATAGCTATAAAATGCGTGACAACTACAGATCTTTTATTTCAAGAGGATGGTGTAGTGAGTCTGAGTGAAATCATCCATTGAAATGGTACTTTGTAATATGCCCCATTGTTTATAAAGTATTGACTTTTTTTTTTCCTTGAGCAGAAGATATAAACAGTTCCCGCTTTGTCTCCCATTTAGTGGAAGTTCATATTTAATCATGATAAGGGAAAAGATTCCATTACAAAAGTTTTACTTTTCATTTTTGATTGAGATTTGTTATTTTGCTGCTACCTAACAAACTCTTCTCAGAGGCAGCTTGGAACTGGATGAGGAAAAGTGAAATTTTAGATCCTACCTTAAAACATTTTAAAAAGACTAAATGTTTTCAAATCCAGGGCTCTTTACTGTATGAAGCTTATCTTAATAAACCCTCTTTTGTTTGCTTTGGAGTAGTGTGTACTGTGTGTGTGTGTGTGTGTGTGTGTGTGTGTGTAGGTGGGAGGGAAGAAGGAAAGAGTCATGTTTTCTAGAAAAATTAGCCAAAATCACTTGTGAATTCCCTTTGTTTAATAGCTCAGAGACATCTTCCTGTTGTTGTTTGTCAAAAATATTTCTAAGATTTTGTAAGCTTAGGGGTTTTCACAGCTCAGCTTTCTTCAGAAACGTGAAGTAAAAGAAATGAAAGAAGTCAGTTCAAGTTGAAATGTCAAATGCTTCAAATAATCTAACTTTAAACCCAGTGAGATGATCTTCTTAAGCCTTTTCAAAGGATCTTTGGGAAAGAGGGCCCTCCTTTGCTCCATGGATGGATATCTATTAAATATCTTGTTGGATTAATTCTGAGTCGGAAAAGTTGGTTGTTTCCTGGAAACAATTAAAGATGCTTAAAATTCAAATTTATGATCCATAGGAGAAACTTAAGTTTCAACCACTTTTCTTAGATTCAAAGGCTTTCTCCTCACCCACCCTCCTGCTTCTTAACCCCATATGTATTAAGAGAAAAAATCAGTTCATTTCTCAACTTACAAAGTTTTTAAGAAACATGAGAATGTGTAAGTTTCTTTCAGTGGGAAGCACATAACATTTATGAAGTATTTCTTTTGGGATTACATCACAGTTTTATTTAATTTTAGGACAAAAGTTAAATTCAATATTTGTGTATAAGCCAAGGGAAAATGTACCATAAACATAGGAATTTGGGGGTGAGTCAGAGTTCCAAGAATCCCAGATTTACTTAGACCATTTATATAAAGACAGGCTAACCATTAGTCATCTATTTCTTGCTTTTTTACTTTTTTAATTAATGGCACCTAAAAATTAGCTTTCACCCAAGTGGTCAAAAAAGGAGACTGAGCTTTGGCAACTGGCATTAAAAATAGCCATTAGAATTACTGCCCAATTTTTGGACATTTTCTAAGCACATAACAAAAAAAAATCCTATAAATTACTCCTCAGCTAGACCACAAGCAGTGAAAAACCTTTGAAATGAAGTGAGTTATTGAAGGTCCTCTGTCACCAAAAAACAAAACAAAACAAACAAAAAAAAAAAACATTGTCTGCTTGCATTAGATTAAACCACTCAAATGGTATTTCAGACAGGCTTTATTGAAAAATGTATTACTTACTTCAGAACCACCAATGCTGCTGTTCTCTCCCAACTACCTCTTGTAGGATGAAGTCATTGCTGTTTCCGAAAAGGTGATTGTGAAGCTTGAAGACCTGGTCAAGTGGGTACATTCTGATTTCTCCAAGTGGAGATGTGGTCTCCAAGCAGGGTCAGTGAAAACGGAGTCCCTGGGAAGGAATGACAGAAGGAAGCTCTGCTGAAGTACCGGCAATCAACCTTGAACAGTGGACTCAACTTCAAAGACGTTCTCAAGGAGAAGGCTGACCTTGGTAATTATCGTTTGTACTTCTAAATCTAACGTGGGCATATACAGTAACCACTTCTTTTATTGTAGGTTTTTCTGGAAACACCGTCATTCATATCTGTGTGTGTGTGTGTGTGTGTGTGTGTGTGTGTGTGTACATATATGCTGCTAAGTCGCTTCAGTCATGTCCGACTCTGTGTGACCCCATAGATGGCAGCCCACCAGGCTCCTCTGTCCCTGGGATTCTCTAGGCAAGAATACTGGAGTGGGTTGCCATTTCCTTCTCCAGTGCATGCATGCTAAGTCGCTTCAGTCCTGTCCAACTCTGTGCGACCCCATAGATGGCAGCCCACCAGGCTCCTCTGTCCCTGGGATTCTCTAGGCAAGAATACTGGAATAGGTTGCCATTTCCTTCTCCCATGTACATATATATATAGTGTGTGTGTGTGTGTGTACATATATGCTGCTAAGTCGCTTCAGTCATGTCCGACTCTGTGTGACCCCATAGATGGCAGCCCACCAGGCTCCTCTGTCCCTGGGATTCTCTAGGCAAGAATACTGGAATAGGTTGCCATTTCCTTCTCCCATGTACATATATATATTATATATGTAATATATATATATATTACATATATAATATATATATGTAATTTCTTTAATCTCAAAAGGACCTGGGAATATGAATGGATAGATTACTGGGTGTGTGAGAATTGGATCTTACCTGTTAGGTCACAACAGGAGCCCTGTGCTAGAAAATGGATGATGTAACATGTGGCATTTAGCAGCTTCCAGTAGCTTCCCTTGTAGCTCGTTGGTAAAGAATCCGCCTGCAATGCAGGAGACTGCGGTTCGATTCCTGAGTCAGGAAGATCCGCTGAAGAAGGGATAGGCTACCCACTCCAGTATTCTTGGGTTTCCCTTGTGGCTCAGCTGGTAAAGAATGCGCCTGCAATGCAGGAGACCTGGGTTCGACCCCTGGGTTGGGAAGATCCCCTGGAGAAAGGAAAGGCTACCTACTCCAGTATTCTGGCCTGGAGAATTCCATGGACTATACAGTCCATGGGGTCCTGAAGAGTCAGACACGACTGAGCGACTTTCAGTTGCTATCAAGGTGTTAAGTCTTAATTGAGGCACCTAAAATTGAAAGAGTGGAGAGTTAAAATATTTGTTCTGAGTAGATAATATGACATTTATTAGGACTGTGTCAGGAAAGCAAAATGAGGAAGACAGGTGAATTACTTAATGTGGATCAAGGGAGCAACCTCAGAGCAGGGGAACCGCTGGTTGGCAACTCCTGGCCTAGGTCCCCCAAGAGTTTTTAGAGTTCAGTGGTGACCATCAACTTTATGGTTTTTTCTTTCCTTCCTTCCCCTATTCCACTACAACTTTAAAGGAGAAATTGGGATTTAGAGTCATTATTCTGTTTAGTGTTTGAATCCTGACTCTGTTACTTACTTACTGTGTGGACTTAGGCAAATTAACCTCCAAGCCTGGAAAATGTGGAAACTTTTCAGGGTCATTTGGCGATGTAACACCCAGTGATAGGTGTATATTGGTGTATGGAAGGAGCTCTATAATTAATACTGTTGCTTTTTCTTAACACTGTCTTCTCCAATGAATTTTACTTTCCTAACATTGCTCAAGACCAATGTTGTTGCCCTCTGATTTAGACCAGTTATTTCCCCTTTAGGCAAAGAGGAACTTCACTTTTAACATATTAAGGCATCTTTTTCTTTCATTCTAGCACAATGCTGATTTTCATAGCCCTATTTTATGCGTTAATGTGACAACTTCCTGTTTTTTCTTTGAACCTAGATTTTAACTACTACAACAAGCTTAACTATTTTAATTGGCATAATGAAACTGGATAGCACCTGTAACTGACTTGTCTTTTGTGTGATTCTGGTTTGTGATGAGCTATGCTATATTTTGGGAATAGCATTGATATTTTCTTGCAGTTTGAGTTTAATAATCAACAGTTTCTTGGCATGTTTTGTTAGATGTTCAGACAATAATATTTTGGTCATGGTGGCCTGGTTGTCATGTGCACATTTAGAGAAAATTATTAATCTAGTGGTTTTTATTTTAAAACCAAAGAATTTCTTTCTTTTCTTTTCTTTCTTTCTTTCTTTCCTTTTTTTTTTTTTAACTGATTTTCTTATATAGGCTGTTACAAGGCCAATTTTGTGAACACATGTGACTAGCCTTCTGACATGTGGTAATGCTGAATAATACAGCTGTTGTGTGACTTGCCTAATATATGATCTAAACTGCATTGCTATTGTCTTATGTTTTTCTTAACATTAAAACCTTTCTTTTGTTTTTTTTTAAGTTATGAAATATACTGTTACTAATAAAAAACTAAACAGGAAACCCATGGGGGGCAAAAGGATGTGTAGATGGTTAAGCTTGATGTCACGCATATAAACAAGAGTATTTATAGCAGAGCTGTTTTTGTGTTTAAAATTGATAGTTTATTATGAATGAAAAGAAACCCAACTTCTTAATTTCATCAAGACATTTAGAGGTTTTGATCTTCCTGAACTCTAAAAATGTCCATAATGTAACTTTTTAATAATTGATTCCAGAAGAAATTAGTTTATAATGGATATTCAAAGTACTTAGTGGTTTTTAAATCTTGTTGTTCGTTAGACTCACTTAGAGAAATTTTTTAAATAATACTGATTGCTGAGGCCAGTTTTCCCAGATTCTTCATTCAGGAAGATTGAGGCAAGGCCAAGGAATGTGACCTGATAAAAGGATCTCTAGATGACTGATTTTTTTTTTTTTTTGGGTGGTGGGGGTGGGGGTGGGGGAGGTGGTCTCATTTGGGAAACAGCTCTATGATTAGTGCAGAGGAAGGGAAAATAAGCAACAGGAGATTTGACTGGGAAAGCTCTCTGAAGAATAAGGAACACTGTGTATTTTTCTCTCTTTTTTTTAATGTAAAATACCTCTTTAAGGATAGAATTTGGGGCCTTGAAATTCTACTTAGTTGGTATGAACTGTGGGGAATTTGAGACAAATAGCTTTTGTAATTGGAATGCACACTGTGTTGTAATAATGTGGAAAGAGAAACAAAAACTTTCCTTAATGTAATGAGTTTTCATTATCTGCTTGATCTAAGGGTTGCAAGTTTACATTGTGAGGATTTATATTGGGGAGATTGGGGGTGTCCTTTGCTGTGTGCATTCCTGTCCCAACAACTTTCTTTCCAACCTCTTACTTTCTCTGTCTGCAACATCAAAATATTTGTTGTCTGCACTTTCTTTCTACACGGTGGTTTTCTTATCTCCCTTTCTCTTGGCCACACTGAAACCACTTCCAATACCACATTGTTGATGGAAGTTCACACACTTATTAGGTTTTTCCTTCTGTAGAACCCTTCCAGCTCCTCATTGTTCTTACCAGAGAAAGAAGATGAACTCTGAGATTACTTAAGACCCCCTCCCTGTTTTTTTCCTAGCAGAAGTAAAGAATAGACTGATCTCACCTTTCCGTGATAAAGTAAAACTCCAATATGTTATTTTTCTGACTGAATTATTTTGCCATGTTAAAATATCAAATAATAACAAAATAATTTGGTTGACTCTTAAAGAAGGGATTCTACCATATAAAAGCTAATTGTAGAACACTTCTTGTTCAATGTTTAGTTAAAATAAATTCCCTTTAATCCCAGTTTGTCACTTCCTGCCTCTCTGAATAGTTAAAAAAAAAAAAAGTTCTCACAAATGTGTTTCTGCCAACAAATTAATACTCCACAAAGAGAAACTCTGCCCCAAATGGCAGCTTCCAATAACTGCTCTGACTCAAATCATCAAATCGCAACTCTTTCATTTTTTTAATCCCCTTGCCCTTCAAGGACAGTATTTGCGGATGTCATGTTTGCTTTTTCAAAAAAAAAAAAACAAAACTCAGATCATAAATGATGACTAAACTGCAGGTCTAAATAGTGTGAAAAGGAATAATCTTAAAAAAACACTTCTGAGATGTGGGAGTACATTCGTCCCTTTCCCCCTTCTTTGTCCTTTTCAAAGAAAGAAAGTTCGATATGAAACCAATTGAAATTGTGACTTTACTCAGTGAAATATTTTACCTTCTTTCAGACAGTTTCATACTGAAGTTTATAGAAAAAGGAGGAAAAAAATAACTATGTTAAAATAGAAGGGTTAAGGAATGTATTATTCATAAGCATAATGAACACAGGAACCTGTTTTTCCAGAAGAATCGGGTTGATTAAATCGTTCACTGTACAAGCCTCTAGTTATTTATTTTTGTCTTTAGAATTACAGTACTTAGCGTTTGTAATAAAGTGGACCTGATACCCATATTTGGTATGGCAGTTGGAACTAGTCAAATGAAGAATTATTTCATTTTATGAAACTTTAAGCAACTAAGGAATATAAACACTATCAGTTAAACATAGCATACTTGCATTTTTTTTTATTCCTTGGGCTAAAGTTTGAAAAAAAATCAAATTATTTTATATAACACTGCTTCTTACAGAGTTCCTTTAAGTGAAGTTGAAAGCTGCAGTGTAAGCTTTATTGGCCTATAAATATGTCATTATAGTTGGACTACATTTATATGCTTTGGATTGTTGTTTAAGCCAAGAAAATATGTCTCTACAGGTTGACTTTTTATTGAAACCCTTTGAGGCATACAACAGAATGTATTTTAGGCCAAGGTTATTAAAGCAGCATTTTCTTTCCTTTTTTTTTTTTTTTTGCAGCAGACTCATTGTCAATTATGTTGCCACAAATTGTCTGTGAATGGGCAGCTATGAATGGTTTCATCTCCAAATGTGTCTCTAGAAAAAGAAAGAAAAGATAGGGGAATCTGAGCTGAAATTGAGAAAAGAGATCAAAAGATGAGGGTGTGGGTATGGCTGAATTTAATGACAGGGATTCCTTCAGTTCCATTTCTGTTTCTAAAGTCCCATCAAATTGAGAAAGAGTACCTCCCCCTGTCTCTCCTGCTGTTGGGACTTTTACTGTACCTTGGGGAATAGACACGGTGGTAGTAAAGGAGCCATGGTTTGGTGGTCAGGAGAATCTTAGCTTTTCCTGCCCTGGAGATGTCATTCAGGGCACAAGTTCCTGTGTGTTTACACCTTCAGGTCCCTCATGTGTGAAATGGGTCGTAGTCTGTGCTTTGTTTTTTTGAGAAGCTAGACTGAGAAAAAAGTATCTATGGAAGCACCTGTGAAGCTGGAGTCTGAGATGGTTTTGTCGTCATATTATTATTATGAGAAGGAGGACCCACATCAAAGGGAGCTAGGCGGTATAATATTAGCTAATTTGTCTCTTAAGAACATCCCTAATCTCACGTTCTGGTGACCTGGGACAGGATTTACGCTCTCACTATCTGCCTTGATAGAAGACTGTTATTAAAATCCTTTAGGTTCTTGCTTTTACTTATATATATTTTATATATACTCACACACTTTGTATATATTATATGTATATATATTTGGAGAACAGATGCAAATATATATGTTTATGTAAAAACATGTATTTATATTTTATAGAACACTTTTCCTCTTAATTCTGTCTAAATAAGCTGGGCCACAGTGGCCAGTGATGTGTGGTGTCTTCTCTAGTACTTTAAGTTAGAAATTGACTGTAGTCTTTGCTTGGAATTTCTGGAGGCTTTTTATTTCAAACGGTTGTTTCAACTTAGCTGTGAGTTTTATATGTCAGTCTGCTTCCCAGGATGTGGCTATGGGAAGGATTCTTGCCTTGTGTTGCAGAAAACAGTATAAATGTCTCTAATAAGAAGCATGCTAAGGTGCTGACAGTTTGTCATAGTAAGTATTTTTCACCGGAGACATCTAATGAACTTCTTAGGATTGAAGACATGATTCTTACTAAGACAATCCTTTTCTTTTATCCTTACTTCCTTCCTAGATGTAAATTTTGTTTGTATGTTAAACAGTCTTCTGAGGGTATTTGTTGTGTATATTTTAACGTCCATGGCTGAGCTACCAGGCTATTTTTTTTCTTAAGATAGAAACTGGGGAAATTTCTTGGGTGATACATTGTTGAATTATGCTGTTGGTGGCTATCATGAGGAACCCTTACAGAAGGGCCTCTTCACTGAAACAGATTAGCCTTTACAGTGTCCTTGAGTTCAAAATAGAAATCAATTACACTTGAAGCTTATCAAAAATTTGTAAAGATAATTTCCAAAGGAGTTTGTCACAGGCTCCTCCAACAATATTGTTGTGTGAACCATGCATTCTTTAAACAATCTAATTCTAGCACAACAAGCGCAGGAGAGGCATGCTGTCCGCGTGCCAACACGGCTCTTTCTTCACAAGGTCGCTTCATTTCATTGGCAAGTGGCAGCCCAAAGAACCTCTGACAGGAGCGAGTTCACACTTCCAAGAGTCTGTCCCCAAGACATCCAGAGCTTTAGAACATTGTAGTGACAAGCTATTTTCTAAGGACCTGGGAACATAGATGGGAGTTTATTCCATTCCTTTCAAAGTTAAAATTCAGCTTTGTCATGTAATCAAAGCGTTGAACACTGTCCTGAAATAATGGTAAAATGAACATATAAAAAGGTCTTGAATAAATAACAATGATGTATGTTATATGCACTCAGCCATCTTGGCTAGATCTGCTGGAAGGGAAGTCTGTGAAATCTGTGTGTGAGCCAGTCGACAGCTGGTCCTTGATATTGCTGTCTAGATATTCATACTGCCATCCCTCCTGAAGGCTCATTTCAAGTTAAGACCCTTCCATTTGGAATTTTTCTTGACTTTCAGATCTTCTAGTGTTACCTAGAGTGATGAATGCTTTCTAGAACACCAGATTCATATCTTTTGATAATGGATTTAAGGTGGATAGTCAACTGAAGAGAAGTTTATAGAATTTAAGACTTTGTTCTAAACTTTAGAGTTTGAGATGTTGGGGCAGAAGTAGAAAGTGAAATTGGAACTTCAGTGCTATTTTCAGTATTCAGGTTACCAGCATTCACCTCTTGGATACAATAGTTGAACAAAGTAAGAAACTCATGCTTTTTAGGGGTTCTTCATAGTATCGTCAGACTGGCCATTGGTACACTTGATATTTCTTCCCCTTTTCCTTGATATCCTTAGTCCTTTCTTTATTTAGCCAAATAACCGCCCCCCCCTTTTTTTTTTTTTCAATTTTTCACCAGGATCTGGTTGCAGAATCCTTCCCCATCCTAATTACTCACCAGGACATACTCTGGTTGTTCTTTCATACCGTCTTACCCATCTACGTTTTGCAAGCTCATCTCTGAGCTAAGAACCCTAGGCTTCCAGTGGAAGAAAGCCATGGCACATCCGTCAGGCTTGGCACCCTCTGGATAGGACTGACACAGGCAAAATTATTAGAATATCTTCCCTAAAGCTGAATGGCCTTGACTTTTTACTCCTCAGGGCAAATGGAGGGAAAAGATGTTATTGAACCCCTATACCTCCTGAAGTTTATTTATCTTTAAAAAAAAATCAGTAGTGTTAAATGTAGACTGTTCTCTAATGAGCACCATCATCAGCTAATATGGCAGAAGGTTTTATGGCTCTGTATCACTGCCTTGCCGTTCAAGCTTCTGTAATTCTATAGTTAAATATTGTAGCGTTTAGGGTAGGTTTGTAGTATATTTGCCTCAATAAAGAGCCACAGTTGAATACCAGCTTGGAGTCCAGCTTTGTTTAAGCTGTTCTGATCAAATAAGATAAAAGACCAGCATGTCTTCCCTAAATTATCGTATGTGTTAGTTTAGTTCATTATCATCCTTCTGGACTCTAGCTGTTCTTGCCTTTTTTTTTTTTTCTCTCTTTTTCATTTTCTGTTTTCTGGTGTATGGCCATATCTATGATAAAAAAAGACCATGATGGAGAAGGCAACCAACCCATACTTTTGTTTCAGTCTCATTAATAGAAATGTGAATTTCACAGTGAAATATCTGTGGTAGTCACCATCTGATGGGAAGATTACCAAAGATGAAAGAAATTCAGCTGTGGTCTGAGTCCCTTGTGATATATATATACCACCTTTAGTTTCTGATTGCATACCCAGGGTCTTTTGGAAAATCTTTTAGGCAGCCTTGGCTTCTTGCAAACTCATAAATATCTGGTATTTTAGACAGACTAGCCTACTTGGAGCAATACTTCTATCTGCATCTGGTGATAAGAGCAAATGGACTGGTCCACGTGGTCTGTCAAACACCCTTGAACAGTGCAACACTGTGCCTCAAATGTGCTTTAAAAATGAAGTTTGATTCAGCATTCCCCTTGAGCTGGAAGTACAATGTGCTTTTCTTTTATTGTAACTCTAAAATACTTTTGTTTGCATTCCACCTCTCATCTCTTCAGCCACTACATGATTACTGAGTATAGGCCATTACCGTGGAATCCAGTAGTATATACATCCAACATGGGAATTGATGTAGCTATTCCAGAAGGCTTTGTGAACAGGTATGTGATTTGGACATTTAGGCTTAATTCTCTTTCGTATTGATGCTGATTCTTCCCAATTGCTCATTTGTCTTTTCAAGTACTTTAAATGTGAGATTTTATTGCAAAACAGTGATTTTCCTAAATGTCAAAGACCCACTCCTCTTCTCTCCTCTAACATTGTTGTTTAAGTCTGCAGTTTGTACAGGTCACTTCTGAGGAAATGTGAGGTTTGAACTTTTACCCCATTTTAATGAATATATTTATTTAGGACACATTGGAGTAATAGTGGGTTTACAGAGGCTTTACAAAATGCTTTACGCACGGTGGGGGTCAAGAAAACAGTGCTGTGGATTTGGGGTTTTCCTAGCTGCCTTGCCCTGTGTGTTTTCAGCTAGTGTGCTGAAATTCAGTGGCCTCTGTTTCCCCCTAAAATCCCAGATATATGCCTGGCCTTGAATTCTCTTTCTTTGGACCTTTCCACTTGCTTTTTATTAGACTGGTGCTGAAGTAATTGTCGTTTCAGTCTGAATTTTAAATCATTATAACTAGACTCAAACACATCTTTATTAATCAAAATAGGAACCATTACAATCAACACATGTTTGCCAATGAGAAATAAGTTTGTTTACTCCTGTAGCGTGAAAATCCATGCTTCAGGATTCGACAAACTCTTGGAAAGCATTTTCTGTCTCCTGCTGGTTGTGGAAGCATTTTCCCTGCAAAAAGTTGTTAAGATGCTTCAGCTGGGGAGAGGTCTGGTGAATATGGTAGATGAGGTGGAACTTTATAGACCAATTTGTTCAACTTTGGAAGTGTTGGTTATGTGATGTGTGTTTGGGTATTGTTGTGGAGAAGAATTGGGCCCTTTCTGTTGACCAATGCTGGCTGCAGACATTGTAGTTTTTGGTGCATCTCATCGATTTGCTGAGCATACTTCTCAGATGTCATGGTTTTGTTGGGATTCAGAAAGCTACAGTGGATCACAGTGGCAGCAGATCATGAAACAGTGACCCTGACCCCTTTTTTGGTGCAAATTTGGCTTTGGGAAGTGCTTTGGAGCTGCTTCTCAGTCATACCACTGAGTTGGTCATTGCCAGTTGTTGTATAAAATCGCTTTTTGTTGCTTGTCACAATCCAATTGAGAAACGGTTTGTTGTTGTTGCGTGGAATAAGAGAACACTTGAGAACAAAAATTTTTTTGATTGTGGTCCGCCCACAAGACTCCCACTTATCGAGCCTTTTTACCTTTCTGGTTTACTTCAAATGCCAAACAACATAGAGTGGTTGATATTGAGTTCTTCGGCAATTTCTCGTGTAGCTGTAAGAGGACAGTCTTCAATGATCCTCTTAGTTGGTCATTGTCAACTTCTGACGGCTGGCCACTGTGCTCCTTATCTTCAAGGTTCTCGTCTCCTTTGCAAAACTTCTTGAACCATCACTGCGCTGTACATTCATCAGCAGTTCCTGGGCCAAATGTGTTGTTGATGTTGTGAGTTGTCTCTGCTGCTTTATGGCCCATTTTGGTTTAGAAAACTGCTCGAATTTACTTTTTTGTCAAACATCATTTCTATGGTCTACAATACATAGAAAATACACAGCAAGTAATAACTCATTAGCAAAAAACATAAAGCAAGAGATATACATTAAAATGAGGTATGACATAACCACGTTTAAGAATGTATTCCTGTATCAAATGGCAAATTTCAGCATTGCAAAACTGTAATTACTTTTTCACCAACCTAATAATTTTTAAAGCATTTCTAGCATCTTTTATACTTCTGACCCTTTAAAAATACTGGCATACAGCCTGTAGTCCCCCTTTCTTTGTAACTTCATGCCTACTGGATAAGATGCAAATGTTGTAGGCAAGCATCCATTGAAATACTCAGCCCCAAATCCCAGATTTTTTTTTCGTTATTTTTTTTCACGTTTTTGACATGGACAATTTTTAAAGTCTTTATTGACTTTGTTACAACACTGCTCCTGCCTTATGTTCTGATTTTTTGGCCCCAAGGCACGTGGGATCTTAGCTCCCCGACCAGGGTCTGAACCCACACTCCCTGCATTGAAAGTTGAAAGTCTTAATACTGGACCAGTAGGAAAGTCCTTCTTTTGTATTAATATTGTTATCGTTCATTGTTGTTGTTTTTCTGATTGCCAGGATTATCCGTGTTCCTATTAGAAAATGCAAGCAATACAACAAAGTGCAGAGAAATACATTGCTGTTTTCCTCCCACTCAGAAGTAACTGTTGTTAGCATTTCTTATATCAATATTCTAATCTATATGAATGTGTTTTTAGGTACGAATTAACATGTACAGTCTTTTTCCCTATAAAAATGCCCCTCCCCCATTTAAATTTGTACAGGTATATTATGACAGTGGCCCCATATTATAAACCACTCTGTCTCCACTGTTTCTCTCTGCCTGCATAAGCTTTCATTGTTGATGTGTTTCTGTTTGGACATTTCAGTTGCTTCTGTTTTCCCACAAACTCTGAAATTCTTGTAACTCTGCCCACATCCATGACTATTTCCTCATACGTTTGTAGAGGTAGAATTGCCAGCTCAAAGTGCACCCAGAAAGTTAAGAGAGCCTCTCTCTCTCTTATCTCCTATCGCTTATGTAAACCTCTTGCCTTAGCCTAACTAGTCTAACTGCCTGGTCTTCTTTCTTTGTAACCACGTGTACCCACTCCCCTGCTCCCCAGCCCTCCAGTACGTTTCATATTTTACTCATTCTTGGAATGCCCCTTCCAGAATTCTTACCTGAAGGAATTCTCTCTTTTCATTAAGATACATTTAAGCCCCTGAAGCCTTTGTTCAGCATCCAGCTCAAAGGATTTTCCCTGCTTACAGAGCTCTTATCACACTTGGTGTCTCTACCACCTGATTGAGCACCTTATGCTATAACTAGCAATATAATGCAGTATATTATGTGTTTGCCTTATCTTCCCAGTAACAGTCCTAACTATCCTGTAGGCTTTCTAACTTCAAAGCTATATTTAGTAGGTTAAGTAAACATGCAACGTTTATGATCAACCTCCTCTGAAATCTCTGGCGTTCTCTTCTCTGAGTGATGGGGACACCTGTGTGGATTTGGTGGTTGACTTGAGTTCTTCTCTGGCACTTCCTAGGACACCCTCTAGTGGAGGGGCTTCTTATTGGTTCCTAGAAGGAGAAGCAACGTAAAGTTAGCCCTCCCCATCTGTGGGTTCCACATCCAGGGATTCAGCCAACCTCAGGTGGAAGTACTCAGAAAAGAAGAAAAAAAACCTTCAGAGACTTCCAAAAAGTGAAACTTGAATTTGCCCCATTCAAGCAACTGTTTACTTAGCATTTACATTGTATTAAATGTAACAGCTAATCTAGGGATGATCTTTGAACCACACCAGTGTTAGGGTGCTAACCTTCTGTGCAGTTGAAACTCTCAGTATAACTTATACTTGGCCTTCCGCTGCAGTTCCTCCATTTTCCTAGTTGCTTATACCCCTGGATCCAACCAGCCTTGGATTCCTATGTAAGTGGACCCACGCAGTTCCAACCCATATTGTTCCAGGGTTAACTGTGTAAGGGAGGATGTGTGTAGGTTATGTGCAAATATTCTACCATTCTATATAAGAGACTAGCATCCTTGGATTTTGGTATCTGGGAGGCGGGAGGGTGTCTGAAACCAATCCCCTACAGATACCAAGAAGAGATGACTGTATTTGTAGTATTTCGTTTCTACTTTTGGCTTAATTTGTAGTCCACCTGATGGGGGTCACAAAGAGTTGGCCGTGATTGAGCACACATGGATTTCACATATTATGTCTACAGACTGACTCAAGGAAATTTACTGAGAGCTTTCGAACATTTTCAAAGCTAGCTTGCTAGCCTAGGGATTTTTGCTGGTGTTGTAGTAGGAGTTTGTGTGTGGACATTTTACGTATTATTACTGGCATTTATTAATTCCTCTCCTCCTCAAGGGAGTCTGTTTCATGTGTCAGGATTATAGCAGTGACAAAAACATCCAGGGAAATAAACAAAGCCAGACTGGACTTGCTCTGCCTTATCTTTTTTTTTTTTTTCCTCCTAATCATCAGCTTGTTTGCAGTCTTTTTCTTTTTAGGTGACAGGTTATTAAGGAAATGGTTTTAGTAAGACATCTAATACTTCTTATTCTAGGCAATTGTACTGTTTTAATCCTAACCTCCCTTAATTACGATGGTTACTCCCCAATCATGGTGGAAGATATTTTCCACCTTCCAACCATCCATTCCACTTCTTGGTTCACAAAGAAAAGTATTCTGTTAGTTTCTACAGAAATAATGTTCCATTCCTGACCTATTCACTCTATAAGGAATAAAACATTGTTTTCACAGCACTGCTGATAATAAGGCAGATTTCAAAGCATGATGAAACATATACTTTTCTAGCAGAGAAAAACCTATAGTTACCTGGCTAATTACCTATCACGTGATGGCTGTGTGTAAATACAGGCTTTCACATGTGCAGCCTCTCTGTGGCTTGCTTTCGTTCTTTCCTTTTTTTTTTTTTATATATATATTAAGAGTACTCATTGAGTTTCCATTGTTTTGTATTAATGTTTTCAATCAAAGATTTAGAAGAATGAGCAAACAGGAACTAGCATTCTCAGGGGGCTTCTTTCTGACCACTGTACTAAACCTCTGTGGCATGAGCTTTGAAATAAGACAGATTTGAATTCAAATCCTTGTTCTGTAAGCTCTATGACCCTAAAATTTTTAATTCTGCTTTGATTGCTCATCTGTAGAACAGTTAATACCTATCTCAGGGAACTGGGAAAGAAAGGTTAGTTTACATGTGGGGGAATATTTAGTCAATTCAAGAACATTAGTGTTCTTTCCTCTTTCCTTTAGAAAAGTAAACCTTAAGAAATGCTATTTTCTTCCCCAAGAAAGTAGAGTGGACAGTTGCTACCTAAGTATAGAAACATGCAGTGTCAGGCATCAGCTTCTACTCACATTTCATTAATCAACAAAGTGATTAATTCCTTGGTCATGTTTTACTTTTGAGAAGTGAGGATATGTAATCATACAGCATTCTTGGAAGGAGAAGAAAATTAAATGTTGGGTGAACATTTGTAATATCTCACACATGCCCTTTGGATAATGGTAAATCTCACACAATAATAAAATATCAGGATTGATAATCTAGTTACAGAATTCTAGTTATGACCTCTTTTCTGTACTTAATACTTCTTAAATGTCTCTGCAGAAATTAGTTGACTTTTTAATATTTTCAGTGATTGAAGAAACTCATGACTTTACAGTCCATTCCATCTTTTATCTGTCTCTGTGCTAGAAATTCTTTCTTTTGATGAATTAAATTAGAAATGCATGGTTTATCTTATAAGTGATTATATTAATGATATTCTGTTGTCTTTAGTGCTGTTCTGTGAGAAAAACAGAGAGCAAATCAAATTTTTGCTTTCTTAATAGCATTTCAAATATTTGAAAATAACTGCCCATATCTCCAATTTTCCATTCTCCAGGTCAAACACAAACACCTC
The DNA here is from genome assembly GCA_006408695.1 of Aepyceros melampus. Classification (NCBI taxonomy): domain Eukaryota; kingdom Metazoa; phylum Chordata; class Mammalia; order Artiodactyla; family Bovidae; genus Aepyceros; species Aepyceros melampus. The sequence continues at coordinate 280,254 of SJXQ01005938.1, read as the reverse complement.
GATCTACATTCCTCATACAGCATGCCTGCTGGTTTCGCTACCTGTCTAGTAGCCCTTCTCTAAAGATATCTAAGTTGTCTCACGCTCAGTGTGTAACTATGTCTTCTATTTAAAGAAAATGAGATACTTCAATCTGTTTCTCCCTCTTAATTTTTCTTTTTATACAAAAAATTTAAACCTAAAAGTACTTCCTTACCTCCTTTCTTATTCCATTCCTCCCAGAATTAACACACTGCTAATGATCAGTAGTTACTCCTCTAGTTACCTGTTTGTGTGTGTGTGTAAATTGTCTTGCTTTAAATATAAGATCTTACTCTGGGTACATGATTTTGCAAGTTGCTTTGTCAGCTACTGTTAAGTAGCCTAGGACTGTGCTGTGCAACATGGTAGGCACTAACCTCATATAGCTATTGAGCCCTTAAGATGTGACTACTACAACAGAGGAACTGAGTTTTTTAATTAATTTCAGTTTGAAATTAAAAACTAAAGCAGTGTAACATTTTCTTTGTTAAACATAACTTTATTGCTTTGGTAGGACTATATCACTTTAACTGAATATTTAGCATGCAAGTTAGATATGCTGTAAGTGTAAAATACACACCAGGTTTCAAAAACTTAGCGTAAAGAATATATCTCATTAATAATCTTATATTGATCACCTGTTGAAATAATATTTTTATATGTTGGGTTAAATAAAATAGTATTTAATTTACATTTTTCTTTATTTTTAATGTGGGTACTGAAAACTTTAGGAAACTTTTAGGTGTAAATGGTACACATTGATTGGACAGTGCTGATCTAGAGAGATTTGGATGGCTGTGATATTTTGCTGTGTCTTTTATTTTAAAGTATATGTCAGGCATACATTGCAGTGTGTACGCATCCTCTACAGGTGGTTGTGCTTTTGTGACTTTACTGAACAATGCTGCTTAGAGTACAGAATCTTTATTTCAAGCCCAGGATGTCAGGAAGCAAGCGCAAAAGCAGCAGTGACGTAGCTGGTACTGCGAGGTTAGCTAGGCTAACTTTGAATTAACGAACATGCTCTCAGAATGGAGCTCATTCGTATGTAGGGAATTTACATAGTAGCATCACTGTTGTATCTACTGAGTGCTTAAGAAAGCCAGGGCGCTATGTCTGCTGCAGAAGGAAGATGAAGTTGCAAGAGATCCAGTCTCTGTCCTTAGGAACTCATAGTGTAGTTGGGGTGGACAGGCACAATGAGGTTACAAGATTGTATTTAGCCACTGCATAGATGAAAGAGTAAACAGAGAGGACTGGAGCATGGAAAAGCTTCCTGAGTGGGTCTTGGCATGTGAGCAAACTTGTAAATGCTTAAAGAGCAGGGATGCTGATGCCCATTCCTTTGGTTGTAGTCTCATGTGTGATTGTTGAGTAAGTGAGGAGATTCCCATCCCATGTGATTTCTGTTCTTCTGAGATATTATTAGACTTGAAGACTATAGTGGTCTTCTTCAGCTTAGATTTCCTTTTTAAAGTGCCTACTTAATCCCTCTAGGAACGTGGATTTGGTGCAAAGTTGTTGGCTTTCTAGATAAAATTTCTGCGCTTGATGTTAAATGCTGACCTTTCATTATCTCTGGTAAATACCTTGTGGTTCATATCAGGCCTATCTGGTTAGCAGAAGAAATACATATTTTATATATCCCTCATTGAAATTCCTAATATTTTGCCAGAGCTTTAGCACTTCCACCTAGAAAATGTTCTGAGATGTTGAAGGGAAGATAATTAAGCTTAAGGCTCTTTTTTGATTTGTTTGGATTTATCGTTTCATTTGTTTCATACTATGGAGACTTCTCCTGTCTACCAATGCATGCACTGGTGATAAAGAAATACTAGTTGAAACTCCGTGTTAAGTCTTTGTCCTCTCATTGGGTGTCCTTGATTCATCAAAGCAATATTTTCATATCATATTCTTAGCTTGTATTACATACAAGCTAAGGGGAAAAGTTAGCAATTTTAGATTACAGATGATAAAACTTTGGTATGAAAATGTCAACCTTCTGCCTGATTACATTATTCTTAGTTGCAAGTGGTGCTAGTGTGGTTAATCAAATCAATTCATAGAAAACAATTTCTCCCAAAAGCAGTGTTAGAGTGGATCGTACAAAATCTGAGAATTTACCCTGGGCAGAGCTTTCTAGCTGAGTAACACTCTTCCTGTCGAATCAGTTCTAGGAGTGAAGATAGGGAGGGCATAGAATCTACACTATAGATAGCAGATTCATGGTTTGCCAAGAGGTTTACTGATGGTCATCAGCTGCCCCACTGCCACAACACAAAACCCGTAGCTTAGGCTGTAAGTCAGATATTTATATATTCTGCTGGGGAAATCATCCGAGTCATGAACACTTACTAAGAAAGTATGGATAAATTTTTGTGGGAATGCTTCCACCCCTAAGTCTTCATGAAGATTTCTGAATATAAACACATAATTTCTTGGGAGCCCATTCATAGCATTCATCTAATTCTGAAAGGAGTCTACGATTTAAAAAAAAATAAAAAGTTAGGAAATACATTTTCAATGCCTATCACTTATCACTCTGCCCAAAATACCACCCATCGGGGATTACCACCAAGGTTTGTTTATTGCATTTTCCGTCAAGTCTGTGTGTATGTGACAGGGAGGAAAGGTAGTTGGATTTGCCTGTTTCTGATAGTGCTTATTAATCTTTGGGTGTTTGGCATAGATGACTTTGAGAATGTGGAGAACACTATAGACTCTCCACCAAGAAAATACATCCACAAAATTGATATGACATTTGAAGACACTAATGGACCCTCCTAAAATTGGTCTTTGAACTCTGGTTAAAGACTGCTGGTTGATTACCTTTAGAGAATATTGACTTATTGTGCTATGAAGAAAAATGAAAATGATTATGTGTCCATCCACAAGGTTGATGAGATTCTGTTTTCAGAGATGAGGATTTCTGGTTTTCATGCATGTGTGTCAAGAAAGAACATGTTTCTCTCATGTTGTGTATTTTTTCTATTTTCAGATTACTAATTTTGACAGCAGGAATGGGCACTGGGTAACTCGTATTTGCTCCTGTCTGGTTAATCAAGATAGGCTGTATACACATTATAACTTTAGAAGTTACTTCCTCTTTAGGAAGCCCTCTGAAAACTCCTTTTGGTGAAGTAGAGCCCCCTGTTGTAATGGAAATATATTCCCTATGGCTTAATTTTTATATATCAGGCTTTCATAAAACGAGGCCTGCCAACTCTGAAAGCTTTTTTGTCACATCGACCTAGTTGTCGGGTTTTTTGACCATGTGGCATGTGGAATTTTAGTTCCTCGACCAAGGATCAAACCCATACCCCCTGTATTGGGAAAGCAGAATGTTAATCACTGGGCCGCCAGGGAAGTCCTCAGCGACCACTTCTAATAGCAGTTTGTTTATTACATGAATCAATCTCAAGCTCGGTATTCTAAATATTTGTAAAATAATAGCATTTTGGCTTTTACTAATGGAGCTCCACGTATTGTTTATGGGTCTAAATTTGGTCTATTTTCAGAGAGCATGAATGGAAGTCCAAGATAAGAAACATTTTCTTTTTTATCCTGATCAAGCCTCCCATCTGCCATCTGCCACTACTTATAGGAAAGGGAATAAAGGTCCCTCCCGCATCCCAAATTTTAATCTAGGATATTGTCTGGCATGTAGTAGGTGCTCAATACATACATTGGATGAATGGATGCATAATGAGGCTTTAAATCTTATACTTGGAGGCAGCATAATGTAATGGTAGAAGTCTGGCAGACCTGAACTTGAACCCTGGATTGCCAATTAAAAAAACTGTATAATAATTCCTACCTCACAGAGAGTTGTAGGATTTAATAATGCATTGAATTCCAGGTGCTTAAGACAATGTCTGGCACAATAAAGCACTTGATAAATGGTAGTGTTATTAAAGCCTTAGGCCTTAACTTAGGATATCCTAGACTTCAGGCCATTTGTAAACCAATGTCAACATTTTTGCCGTTTCGATAAACCGCTGTTTTATTATTAATATTTTCTTCTTTGCTTTTTTTTAACTTAAACAACTCTAATAGGAAATTTTATGTCACTACTGCAAATGGAAAACTTATATCACTTGCTATAAATAACAGTGAAGATAAATACATAATTCTCAAAATTAAAAAAAAAGTTTATCCGTGTATCAACTTAAAATTGACTTGGGTACTCCTAGAGTATACCACACTTAAGTCATTTCCTTTGAGGCTTTTCTCTTGGGCAACAGCCCAGCCTAGGTTATTGATAGCAGTGAGACCTGCCCGGACTGTGGCAAGCCTCATGTCAACAGCAGGCTGGGAAGGGTTGGAACCAGTTGCACTGAATTAACCTATAGGCTCAGAAGTATAACTGCCACACAGATGTGAAGTCTGAAAATAACCCACCGTGCACCTGCCCCTTTTGTGTGTCCGTTACAGAGTTAATTAAGCAAAATAGGTTACATACTGTAAGAGCAATGGAATAAAGACTTGACTCTTACCTTTGAGATGCCTAGACTCACATGATTGGTTTCATAACTCAGCTCCTCTTTGGGGGTGAGGACTCAAGAATCTCAACGCTCGGCAGTTTCTGAACACAGATTCCAGTCGTGTGAGGAAAAGGGCAATTGGGATTACTACCAACTGGCCCCACACAGTGATGGAGTAACCTGGCACCTCTGAGTCCTGGGTGAAACTAGCTTCTTTAGAAATTTATTGAGACAGAATTGGATTGGTTTAGATAAAATCCTTCAGGTTGTCTAGATTAGAACAACCTGCCCTTAGTTTAAGCTAAGCAAAAGGACATAAAGACTGCTCTAAAAGGAAGTGCAATGCAGTGGCACACAAAAAACCAAGGTGAAGACATGCATAATTGATAAAAGTTGAAGCACCATTGGAAACAGGCTCACCATGCATGAGCCTAACCATTTAAATGTGCACCGCACATTCTAGGATGCTTGTTAATGACCCGATAGACATGTTGCAGTCAGAACATTTCATGTGGTTTGAGAAACCGCTCTGGATGTATTCGCCAGATAGTCTGCTTCCAACAGTGTCCTGAAGACCATCCTCAATTTGACGTGCTCGTCTCTGTTACGCTGTGAAAGAAAAAGATAATTCAGCCAAGCACTGTGCCCTTGGCTATAAACAGCACAGTTCTGAATACAAATATTACTAAAGGTAAATGAATCACTGAAAGAATAGTAGCATAAAATATCTCACAAATGAACTCCTGGAGTTTGGGCGAGGATAAATTTTACCATCACGTGAGCAGCACCTCAGTCCATTGACCAGTAATATTTAGTTGTCCATTTAAGACACCAAAAAACATTTATGATCTTAAAGTAAAAGGTAATTAGGACTTATCAGGCTGTAAATATGTAGCAGGGATTTGGTGATATAGTAAACCTTCGGGGAAGCTCCAGTGGTTTCTAGTGTTAGTAGAACCTTGAGAAATATTTAAAGCCATGTTCTCAGCACCACAGTTTTCGTGGTTGTTTTTTTTTTTCCTTAATTAGCGGTGAGGAGAATAGCAGCTGATATTTTATCAAAAAATGTGCAACTCTTTTTCATTAGGGCCAATGCAAGTATCTGACTGTTGAGAGGAGATTAAGGCTTTGTTTTGTATAATGCATTAATTTTTTACCAAACAGAATATATATGGGTTGGTCAGAAAGTTCATTCAGGCTTTTCCATAAGAGGTTACAGAAAAACCTGAACAAGTTTTTTTGGCCAACCCAATACTTAAAGAAAAATATAATGCTCCCTCTTGGCCCCTCCCTCTCTTAAGTTCCCTCATTTCTGGGTCCTTTCCTTTGAATAAGTAAAAAAAGACAACATTGGAAAGGCCCTAGGGCTCTCAGCTACTTGACTGGTTATCTCTTCTTTCAGATTCTAAAAAGTAAAGCATTCATCATTCTAGCCCTGGACTTTGTTTCCCTGCCTTGTTGTTACCTGGCAGTCTGCAGAGATGTGGAAAGGGGTACCGAGCCACACCTGCCTCCTGGCTTCACTCACAGTCACAGGAACGGCGGCCTGTCACCCTGACAGGATAGCTGGACTGTGCCCAGAACCACAGCCTGGTGACATTATGGCAGTGCATTGGTTGAAAATCCAGCCCAACAGCTGAAGTACAAACCAGTGTCACTGCTTGGCAGGACTGGCTTGTCAGAGCAGCTTATATTTGAGCAAGAAGCAAGGCAATTCATTGTCAAGTCCATTAGCCCCCAAGAAAGTTCCACGGGAAGTGATGGGTGCCCCATACTGGTGGATGCTGAGCATTGCTTGCTACACCTTAGTTGCACCCTTGGTTTCTGTACCCATCTCCCAGGTTCATGAGACTCTGATCATCCTTGACTGCAGCTTTTCTTGAGCTCCTTCTGTGCGTGCTGATTGTGTGTAGTATGTGCAAGGCACTGGGAAAGACCTGGCCTGTGCAGCCTACACACCTACACTGGTGTCGTTAGCAACTGTCAGTTGACCGAGGGACACATGTGCCTGGTGTGAAAAACATGGCCAGGCTCTGCCCAGAGTGTCTTTATGTTTGCACGTTTCTGTTGTGCTCAGTTCCCTTTGTAGATTTGCACCTTTCTTGATTTTGAAGTCTGGAATGGAATAGCAGTGCAACTTACAGGACAGTTAGAGTGAACAGTGGAAATCCGCACATTAACAGCTATGCAGGACTGATGCAGGCACCAGGCAAAGTGGACACGCACCTCAGGGCTGGGGGAGAAACCAGGACCCTGGACTGGCCAGAAATGAACTCTGCAGTGACTGGGGAGTGGGAAGGGGTAGATCTCCTAAAGAAAGATCCAGGGATATAGGGAGAGGTGTCAGGGAGCACGGAAGAGAGTGGTTGGGGGCAGTGGCTGTTTACTGATTTGCATGAAAGTCTTTGGATTTTGATCTGGTGAGGCTGCCCTGGCGTGTACCAGTGGAAGGGCAACCACCACCACCCACCCCCATAAGCCCCAGTGTCAAGGTGTTAACACGGGGGCAAAAAAACCTGCAGATTCTGTTTGTAGCTTACTGAAAGCCCACTCTACAATGCTTAACTGAATAGTGCTCTTCAAAATGCACCGACTAAAAATAGTTTCATCTGCAGTGTGAACATAGTTTCATATTTATACTAGCATCTGGCCTAAGGAATTGAATACTCCATTCTTTAAATAGCTTCACTCCAGCTCTTGAATACTCTGAAGAAGAAAATCTCCTTCAAACACCTTGTTTACATAGGCATGTTTAAATGCAAACAAGCTCCATTTTTAAAATGCAGTAGAATATTAATTTGGGAGTTAATGGGGCTTTGGGATAGTCTTTGTGTGTGTGTATGTGGGGAGGGGAGGCGAGAGGAGGAGAGGTTGAATAGAGAATGAGTTTAAAATACGTCCATTTAGTAAAAGATTTCTGAGACATCTACAGTTTAACTTTTTCTGTTTTCATAAATTTGATTCACGAACATGTGAATAGTATGTGTGAATCTTTACGTAACATCATATGTGAAGCCAGTTAGAATGAAATTCTTGGGAAGAAAAATTTATGCTGCTGCTAATGCCCAAGAATAATAGAAATATAAGCCTAGATATACTTTAACTTTTTCTACCAGTAAATGCTTTGGGGCCGGAAATCATTTGCCAGCAGGCAATGAATGTACTTTTGTTAGTCTTAGGGGGATACTAATGGTTAGTCCCCATGAAGAAAAATGTGAAAATAACACACTAAAAGGTAAACATTACGAATGGATGGCTAATGATTAGCTGTTATAGTCCAAAGGGGCAGGATATTTTTTTTATAGTTTTATGACCCTTGCCCAGCCTTTATTGAAAGAACATTGTACATTCAGAGTTATATATTTCAAACTTACACCTCCTTTGAACATCCTACTTTAAAGATCATAGCAAATACTCTCCACACTTATTTAATGCTGTAGTGGGAGGAGGATTTTAAATATATACTGGTTTTAACATTATATTGAAGAGGAACACAATTATTTTTTTTAAATCTAGTTTATGAAACCACAGAGTGGGATATAATAATAAATGTCCACCCTATCCCCACCTCTCCCAGCCTAAGAATTAAGTAAGGGCTGTACCATTGTTATATCAAGTCAGTGAGTTAGCATTTAGTATATTATTGCTACAGTAAAGGCAAGATACATCCTTCTTGAAAGTGAAAAGCTTTTGTGAGCATAATCCAGTTCAGAAAAGTAAAATTGTTAACGGGTTGCATTTTTTTCCTTATTTAAAACAAAAATGGCTTTTTTGAGTCCCCCAGGGCTCTAGTTTTACAACTTAGATTAACTGCTTTAGTAAATAAAAGAATGTCGTAGAACATTGCCCACTAAAATGTTAACATGTGGGTATGTTTGAGGAGTAGTAACATAAAGGCAACTTTTCAGTCATTGATGTTGAAATTAGATTTGAGGCCATAGGTTGTTCTTCACGGTCTACAAAAGTAAATGCTTTGGCTGAATGAAAACTATGTAGATTCTCTGGGAAACACTGAAATGTCATAATTTAAACACCACTTTCATTTTTCACCAGTGGGACTTTTCTAGATAAAAATCTAATCTAATTCTAAATCATTCTTTTAAAATGTTTTTTCCCGTTACAAATGTAATATGTTTTTTATTGCAGAAAGTAAAAATATGCAAAAAGAAAAAATAAAAATGTTTCTTAGTCCCACTACCCAGAGGCTACCTCTGTTAACAGTTTAATTCCAATTTACTGTATTTTCTTGATTCTAAGAGCCACTGGTTGTAAAGATGCATCATTGATTTCACAACAGCTTTTGGGGAACAAGAAACAATTTCATTCCACATTTAGACATAATTTTTAGATACATACTGATTTCAGAAAATTACAAAGTGGTGAAAGGGGCCAGGAAATGCATTTTAGAATTGATTTTTAAAGGCCCAGCTCTGGCCATCCTTCCTCATGAAGCGTATTACTCCCTGGGTTCCCAACTCACTGGGACTCCTGCCCTAGTCCAAGACTGTTAGTGTAGTAAGGAACCTCAGTTATTCAGTTTAATTCCATTTTACATCCATCACTGTAATCCTTCTACTGTTCCCCCACTGATATAAAGTAAAACCCACTGGGTTTACTTACTTTATACAGCCCTAGATATTTTTTTCTTACATGCTCTGAATTTTAGGAAGATTTTGTGTTTATATTGGACTGAATACTCTGTCTCTGCTACATTTACCCATTGGGGCCAGTTCCTTTAAGAAACCCCATGAGACAGGGGCATAGACTCTTCTCCCACATAAAAGTCCTTTTGATAATTTAAAAGCACTTCTCAATGTTACTTTCAAGAGCTCCTGAAGTCTTCCTGGTTCTTCTGACATCTTCTAACTTACAGGTTAATTACCCCTGGTGCTTTCAACCTAGAGTATTCTTATGCTCCTGTTGGTGAGTTTCCATTAATCACTGCACATTTAAAGACACTGTCCACAGACTATCCAAGTTGTTTAAGCAATGTGGCATGTTTAATAAGAGCATTGAGTTCTATATCCTGGACCTATATTTCCATGAATTCTGTGCATGTTCTATTGTTTCTCCCAAGAAGTACTTTGAGTCTTATGGAAATTATAGTTAGCCAAGAAAACTGGGTCTTTTTTAACAAGAAATGTTAAGATGGACGACCACCATCCTGTTCTTGTACAATTGTTTTTTTCTTTTTTAGAACCAAGTGTAAGACTACATTTTTTCTTTATTATATTTAGCATTATTTACTTTCAGCCAATTTTCAGCCTTTTAAGAGCTTTTTACTCTTGACTCTCATACATTTGGAGCATATCTCCTTACTGTCTCATCTGCAAGTGTGAGAAATATTCTGTATCTTGACTCAAATAATGATTAAAACAACACCCACCAAATAAACACAGACCATTATTACTGTTTGAATATGACCATATTCCTACTTGCATTTCTTTTTAAGGTATATTTTCCTAACTTGACTCCAGGGTCTTGTAAGAAAAAGCAGGTCTTAAATGGTCAATATTTATATTGTCTAGAGCTCCTAGTTCAGAGTAAATTTTTGATGGATTCATTGTATGTTTGTGAATCATGTTTGTAGTTCAGCCACCACCACGATTCTTGGTACATGAGCCAAGGAGAAATTAAACACACAGTGGACCTAGGTGGAGATGGTGCAGACAGTGTCATATATCCTAACTCAAAATAAGTCCCTTTCTTTCATTCACGTGTTTTCTTATAGAATGATAAACAGCTGGTTTATGGAGAAATACTCATCTTTCAGCCAGATGATTATACTGTGTAGACAAACTTCCCAGCTATTTAACTCTTTTCCCCGCTTCTAGTAGATGTTTTGCTCGAATATAGACACAACCTCCAGAAAGATACCTTTCTGGCCTGTGAATGTTAATGTCTCTCTTAATGTGTGTGCTATTTATAATTGTAAAATGATACTGGCATTTTATCTTGACAAAGTGTTGAAAATACAGCTCAAAGTAATCAAGGGGAGCTACCCAGGCCCATGAAGTAATTCATGTAACCTTCTGGTTTGGATATGTTTGTTGTATTCATGTAGATAATAATCTGTTTGTACATTCTTATATTTGTTTATTCTTTAATTTGTTTATTCAGTAAACACTTAAGAGCCTGTTATGCTCAAGTTCCATTAGACTTTAGCTTTTAGAAAGATTCTTGACAATATTAATTTTCTTATTGTATGGAAGCATTGGGGATGAACGATTTCATGAAAATTACCTAGGTAAGAATTTTGTAGGTGTATGAATATACCCAATCAAATATCTAATAATAAAAATAAATTTAACATGGTGAACCAGTATACACATATACAGAAATACCTATATTACACATCTGTATGTGTATATGATAGATAGATTTGAACAAGTGACTCCACCAAACCTGACTTAACTCTACTGTGAATGATGAATTCTAGCATTTTCTTGTTTATTATGTTCTATTTCATTTTATAAAATGCTGGTTGCAACCCACCTAGAGGTTTTGTAATCCTACTAATGGGCTGCAAACCTCAATTTAAAAAACACTGACCTAGAAATAATCATTTTGCATGAGGTCTTCTTTCTGGTTAAGCACACTATTTCCAAACTTAACTAAGTGTTTATGGATCTGACTGTGGCCAACTGTTACTTAGGTTCTCCCAACCCTATAACAGTTCCTACAGAACTTGTATTTCTTTTCCAAAGTCTAAACGTGAACCTTTCTAAAGTATCCTGTACAGTTCTTTTTGGTAATCTAATGTACTGGCATAAGTAATTAAGCTGCCCATGTCCAAAATTAAAAAAAAAAAAAAAACAACAAAAAAACCTCAGTGTAGTCCATTTATAACACAGTGCCCTTGATTTTTTCAAAAAATGAGGACAGTGTTGTCATTCTTCCCATATACAGTGCTTTTACTAAATCCATCTTTTAAGCATTGTCTGAACTGCTGTGTTACTCCTCGGTGGAGAAAGAGCAATAATTTCCTGCCTTTTCGCCTTGGACCTTAGAGAAACTGCTTTCAGCATCCCAAAGACAAAGAAAAGGTTCTATTTATAGGCTTCATGTGGTTTCTAAAGTTTTAACCGAAGTGAATAGAACAATAATAAATTGCTTTCACATTTCTGCCCATAGAATTGTTTATTTAGCATTTTCTGTAAAACAAGAGACCGTCCATCCACATGAAAAGACTGTATTTGATTGCCTGGGAGATTTGAAATGATTTCTAATCTTGCCACAACTGTCTTCTGCTATATAAATGAAATGTTTCATTTTCAAAGAGGCTGTCAGGATATTCTGAAGACAGTTCCTTCACTGCTCTGCACCCACCTCCCCACCCCCAAAATAAAGTGCTTTGCTTTGTATTTTCCAAGAGAACAATGGAATTATTTCTTATGTTGGAAGATATGATTTTCAGCAAGTCCTAGAATGCTTATTTTATAGCAGTTTCTTTGTTTCATGAAGTTGCTCAGAGGATTCACTTCTTTGATTCACTAACTCCCAAGTATTGCCAGTTTTAGGGAAGGTTAAACAGGACAGGGCCCCTTTGGAAATGGAGTAAGAATTGAACCTAAAATATTTCATACATGCAAAGTATTATCTGTTTTGGGGGTGGAGTTGGACGGTCAGATCAGTGAATATCTACAACAGAACTCCCTTCCTTTGTTGAAATAGATGGGCCTTTTCTTGATAGTTGGACAAACCGTACCAAGGGAACTGCCATTTGGTGAAGGTGTTAAGGAGAACAAGTTGAGTTTATCAGTCAGCCTTCCTTGACCCTGGGCTTAGTATTTTCAAATTATTTACATTCTGCTACACCCTGCTTTTTTGAGCTCTAGACCTATCTTGAGTGTGAAAAAGGCTCTGTTTTTTAAGGACGCTTGACCCAGCCAGTTTTCATTCAAGAATCATCATGTTCTTTTGTCTCACAACCAGAGTAAATTAACGTTTTCACCATTCAATTTAGTAGGTACTTTAATTTTGTTTAGAAATAGTGTTAGGATTCTTTTGGATTTTTCCCCACCCCTGCCCTGAAGTTCGTGATTTCCATGCTAAGTTCTTGAGTCTCTTTTTTTAACTGATACATCCAATAAGGAGATTTTTTTTAATATAATTATGCCTAAAGAACTGGAAAAAGTCAAACTTCAAGCATATATTATGGCTTGCAATACCAGAAAAGTGACTAACATCCAAGCAGAGAAAAATAGCTAGCCAGTCCACTAATTATGTTAATAGGATCTTGTTTCCAAGATGCACTTAATATATCCTGCTTTGATTACCCATATTGAAATACTTGAAACCCTGACATGTAATGTGAAATTCAAAATACTTATAAATGCCAATAGCTTTTATTTACTTAGAGTCAACAACTGATGAAAAAGCTCTTACTTAAATAAATTGAGAACAAGGATGCAGACAGACATTATTCATTCATTTTATCATTTTTCCTCCCTGCTGTGGACATTAGCCTTTGGCATCTGGTCTTTAACCATAATCTACGGCTAGATGTAGGCAGGACATTGTAGTGAATTCAAATTGGATATTCTGGAGAATTCCAGTTTAAACAAGGTTGACTAAAGTCTAAAACACACTGTAATATAGACAAAGGAATTGTTATTATAGATTAAATGTATGTCGAAGATATAGAAGGATTATTGTGTCTGTTTCAGATGTAATTTCATGCCTGAGAATTTACATTGAAGGAAAAATGGTCTGGATCCCATTAGTGAAAGGCCCTGTTTTGCTGTCAGTTTAATTAAATGGAAACTGCTGGCAAGAGGGCTGAGGAGGTTGATAGAAGCAATACTATTTTGTATGTTGGAACAGGAAACTGTTAGGTCTTCCAGTTTGAAAAGGATACAAAAATGAAACCTGTGATTCATTTTTGTTTACAAACTCCCTCCTAGTTTACAATGACCTTAGTGATAAATTAACTACAATAAGTTATACATAGTGTACAGGACAATGGCTTGATCCCAAGATACGAAATGCTAATCTCTGAGAAGAAAGTAGAACTTATTTTAATGTGCCTTTTCCCCTAAACAATGCCTTCTTCAACAAAAGTAATTGTTTCCTTTGGTTATTTTTCTGTAAGTAGATTGAGAAGGGGGAGGGGTGTTCTGTTTGCTTTTAAAATGTGTGTGTGTGTGTGTGTGTGTGTGTGTGTGTGTAGCAAAAGAAAGAAGAAAAGGGGGAGAGAGTAAAAGAGAGACCCTGAAACAGTGATTTATCTGTTAAGTGTGTTTGGCATCCTGCCTTTTGGCTGGAATTTTTGAGAGAAACATATTTGGTTTACTTTAATGGGCAAAAGCTCTGAACCTCATTTGTAGGGGAAAAAAAAGAGCATGTTTTCTTTTCCCTTTTTCAGTTCGGTTTATTACATCTTGACATTCTGTTTTATAATTGAATAGTAATTCTGGATTTAGGGCTGGAGAAGGAAGAAATTTAAGTGGGTCTCTTCCTCTGCTTCTCCCTCCCCTTCTTGTTCCCCTCTTTCAGCGGAAAGGACTAGCTGATCCCAAAGTTTCATCTCCTTTTACAGCCACCATTCGAACTGGCAGCAAAAATGATTAATTTTGCTGAGACTGTGTGGCTGTCTTTGTACCTTGGACCATGCTGAGGGTTGTTGATATGTTTGCGTCCATTCTAATAGCTCGAGGTCAGTATGTGTTATTAGAAGGACATTTTCAATCTCATTAAAAAAAATAGCCAGTGAAAGTAGTCTGTGCAATACTTTCATGGTGGATGCCTGACGTTATGCCTTTGGCAAAACCCAAGGGTGTACAACACAGTGAACCCTAATATAAACTATGGATATGATGAGTCATAATGTATCAATATTGCTTCACCAGTTGATATAAATGCACCATGCTAATGCAAGATATTAAGTGTTTGCATGAAGATACCAGCAGATACTTACCACTTATAGATCTTTCTAAAAAGACCTTTAAGTGGTATGAGTACCAAAATTCATTTTCCTCTTAGTTTGGTACAGCTTTTTCTTTTTAATCACTATTGTCCACTGAATATATTTATTGATTGTCAGTCCCTTACTAGGTATGTTGGGAGAGATTTGTCAGTTACACAAATGTAAAAGTTGGGTATATTATTTCAAAAAGGTCTGATCAGATGTTTGGACTCTCCAACATTAAAGAATTTATATGAGGTCATTTTCTTTTTCTATGTCCACGTTTTTTCTTCATCTCTTTTACTGGTGCCTATTTTCCTATAATAAAAGCAAACATTTATCATGTTGGGATGATACAAGGAAACAGAAAGAGAAAATTTTACTTGCCCATAATACCACCATGCTGAAATAACTGGTGTTAATATTTATTGTCTATCATCCCAGTCATTTTTCTCTGCCTATTATACATAAGTTTTGAAAGTGATTTGTAGTATATCTTCAGTATTATAATACTTTTTAACTTAATATGCCCTTTATACAAAGCATATTCACCTGCAATATCATTTTTGTTAATGCACTCCACTGTATTCCATTGTACAGAAGTGCCATAATTTCTCTGGCTATTCTCCTGTTGTTGGACTTTGGAGATTTTTTTCCACTTTTGACTATTGTAAACATTTTCTCAGGAACAGTCTTGAAAATATATCATTGTGTGTATTCTTGATTATTTCCTCAGAATAAATTGCTAGGAGTGGCACTTGTGAGGTCAAAGATCAGAGCAGAATTCTAAGGCTTTTGCTAAGTATTGGTTAAATAGCAAAAAAAAAAGAAAGAAAGAAAGAAAAAAGTAAAGAACAAATATAGACAATAAAGAAAAGTAGAATTAGAATATCGTATGTAATGAAAATCCCTCAGTTCTTGGCATCGCTGTAGCCAAATGTAAAGCAAAAAATAGGTTACTAAGTTTCAAGAGAAATTGGGCAAATTTAGATATAGCCAATTTGGGTAGACTTGTGCTTTGAGTGTAGAACACGTTTCTATACCCAGAATTCTCTCTCCAGCTCTCACACTGTGATTAGGAAATACACTCAACTCTGAGAGAGTTCCTGACTGGCTCCACCTGCTGGAACTTCCCACAATGCCCCTTTGAGGTCCTGCCTTTGATTTGTACCAAGAATTCCACTGGAAGAGACATAGCCCCTCCCTTCTAGAATGTTTTAGGTCTATGCTCTGTGTGTGTGTCTGCTCTCACAGGAAAATATAGGGGACTGGCATGGGAGAACTAGCCAGTGATAGGCTGGGACTCCTGTGAAAGGGTTAACCCAAGAGACTTGCAGCCAATGAGCATTTATCCTGATGATGTCATAGTGGGTGAGATCAGAGGCTCCAGGGAGTTTATTTGGAATTACTCAGAACTGGAAACATTCATTCCACTCTTTGTGTTTTTTTCTGAGTGTCAAAAACAAGGATAAATTGAAGTTTTAATAAAATAGGTCTATGTGTCTTGCTCCAGGTTCCTGAAGATCATTATTTTGAGTACAGTGAAATTAACACACACACACACACACACACACACACACACACACACACAGAGATGCTGATGTAAAAAAGGGAGGGGGGAAGCTTTTAATCTTCATTATTGATTTTCTGTGTGTATAGTTTTATCTAAAGAATATGGTTTACCAGCCATTGTGGGGCTGGCTTTAAGGCCAATAAAAAGCTTTGGTCCTTAGAAAATAAAATGAGATATTCAAGCAACTAGTTTATTTTAATTTCTTTTCTTTTCCATTTCATGACAGTATTTCAAATAATTAGGTTGATTTATGATTATAGATAGTTTAAAGATGTAATATGCTTTAACACTGCGGTGCTGGTTTATTGTATCTGGCCTTATCCAATTATAAAATTGAGTTTAGTCATGTAATGATTCTCCAACTAAAATATCAATCACAGTGAATGGACTCGTGCAGTGTGTATACTATGAGGCTATTTTGAGCTACTCTCTTCAAGGCATCCTCACATCTGAATATGCTTACTTGGCTTTACTCTTTAACATGTAAGAACACATGAAACTTGGGCTAAATTTAGCCTCTTGAGTCTAATGCACATGCTTGGTGACAGCAAAAGGGGAGGTTTTGACGACGAGCAGGATATGATAGACTAAAGTAATTATTTCCGCAAGAAAACAAGCATCCTACATTATTTGTGCAAATAACACAAAGTGATTATTTGGCTGTGCTGTTGTAATGAAACAATAAAGATCATATTTAATTTAAAACAGTATCCCCCAGGGTCTTCTTTTTTATTCAGAGCATTTTTGGCTACTAAAACAAACATGATTTGCTGCTATGGTTAACAACAGCAATTTTAGAAGCGAGAGAGAGAAAAAGAGAGAGAGAGAGAGATTGGCAGATCTCTTTCTATCTTTCCATTAACTGTAGCATTCCAGAAATCATGATAAAGGCATGTGGGACAGGAATGTTGAAATAAGTCGCTTATTGAAATAAGTTGCTTATTTCACTATTCTTTCCATATTGTTCACATAACCATTTATTTACAATAATTTGAGTAATCTCAGAGTTCCTCCTAAAGGCTTTTTTTGGCCAGGATAAAAAGTGCAGCTTTAAGATATTTCTCCTAAAATAAATTTGAGACGGTCTCATTTATAGTCAGCAGTGCCTTGATTACTTGCAGACACACTGGAAATTTACATGCGCTTTTCCCTTTATAAAACACTGATCTGTTCATATCATTAGTTCCCTCATGACTAGTGCTTGGCTGCTTGCCAAGCAGTCTAAATCTGTAGTTGTAAATCGTGAGTTGAAATAGCAGAAAGTGGATTTGTAACTTAAAAAGTGTAAACAGTTTGGAAAATGAAGTAATTTTGGAGTATGATTGATTGCCTTGTGATTGTACTTTAAATTAGCCTGGGGTCTCAGGGGCAGATCTGTGCTCTAACTGCTTATTATACATTTTCAGTTTTCGAAGGAATAATAGCATTGTTGGTAGGCTTTTAAACAATGTATGCATCTCCTGGAGTGACCTTTTAGGAAATGAATAGTTTTATTGTGTGTCCATTACTTTGCCTGAAACAACATTTTTGAGTTATTAATTTGACTTGTTCTATAAATAAAGAATTCAAAATGCAAAACAGCTGTGCAACCCAGAGCATAGTATATCATGCTCGGGCTTCAGAACCACTGTTTGAGATTGATAATCCACAGAACAAATGGTTTCTTGGATGATAAATTAATAATGTTTTCTGGAGCCTATGGTTACCAAAGATTAGCTCTTCGATATTACAGAAGCCAAAAATGATTATGAAGGAAGACAGTCGATGAGTTGGCCTTCTGGGGCATTGAAAGTAGAAGTCTGCTTTGTTGAGGGATCTCAATTCATTTAAAGGCATGTAGAGAAGTAGGGATAGCCCAGTGGTACTTTCTGGGCAAAGGAGAGCAGCTGTGATGGAACAGAAGGATCTGAAGTCAGAAAGCCTAAGCTTAGGTGTCTCTTTCCAAGTATCGGATGCACCAGCTGAGTCATCCTACACCGAGTCTCCAAAACTTTTTTTCTCCACCAATAGAATGGGTATAAGAATTCCAACCACACAAAATTATGGCATTTGAATGAGACTGGACATGAAAGACTTCTGTAAAGGTGAAGTACCCAGGATCGTTATCACCATCACCATGATTATTGCTACTACTCTTGCTATTATTAATATATTGGCTTTGGTCATTTTTTTCCTGCCTGCTTATATTGTGAGTGGCTCATCGATGTAAACTTTGAGCAACAGTCTCCTTCACTTTTTGCTTGCTTAAGGGAGGGGTCTAGGAATAGTTTCTTTGTACAGCGATGCTGGAATTCTAGTTTTTGTGTGTGGAAACACTTTCCCCAAGAAAGCCTTTTCTTTCTATTTGTTGTTGTTGTTGTTGTTGTTGTTGTCTTTACTTCTTCCTTTTCTAATTCAACATGTCTTGGGGGTCACATTTTATTCCTATGTTTGAAGATGAAGAATCTTGGTTCCTTAAGCATTTATTAGAGCTTTTACTGCATGTCAGGCAGAGCCTGTGTTGAGCATCAGCGCTGAAAGGGGTACAGTTTTTGCCTTTGCAAGTGTCTGAGCCTCAGGCAGCAGTTTCCAGTAGAACTTTCTGTGATAGTGGACCTTTCCCACGTCTGTGCCTTCCACTCAGGACTCACCGGCCATCTGTGGCTGTTGACCACTTGACTATGGCTAGTGTGACTGAGAAACGGATTAAAATTTTTTTAATTTGGTTTAAGTTTAATTAATTCATGGAGAAGGCAATGGCACCCCACTCCAGTACTCTTGCCTGGAAAATCCCATGAGTGGAGGAGTCTGGTGGGCTGCAGTCCATGGAAGAGTCGGACATGACTGAGTGACTTCACTTTCACTTTTCACTTTCATACATTGGAGAAGGAAGTGGCAACCCACTCTAGCGTTCTTGCCTGGAGAATCCCAGGGACGGGAGAGCCTGGTGGGCTGCCATCTATAGGGTCACACAGAGTCAGACACAACTGAAGTGACTTAGCAGCAGCAGTAATTCATTCAACTTTAAATAGGCATATGTGGCTAGCAGCTACTGTATTGGACAGCCCAGCTCCAGAGTAAAGATTTGCCAGTTAACTGCCAGTTTGGGGAGTAAACCTAAATATTTTGTAAGTGAATGAAGACTAAGTTACCCACATCTCTCTTCTCTTGAATGAGGCACAGTGCCAAAGCTCAAAAAAAAAAAAAAACCAAACCCGGTTATTTCGATGATGCCAGTGGACAAAATGGATGATTCGCTTTTTAGTATATATGTTGTTGAAACAGGGAGTTGGTATGTATTGATGAGGAAAATGAATAAAATACTCAGGACCCAACCTCTGGTGAGACCGCTCACAGTGGCAGTGCTGACGGGGTGACTAGCGGGAGGAAGCCCCAGCCAAGTCAGCAGGAGGGCGAAGGCAATGTGGGGCCCTCAATGCCCCATCATTTTAGATGCAGGATTTACGAGGACTTCCCTGGCAGTCCTGTCGTTGGGACTCCATGTTTCCACTGTAGGGAGCATGGCTTCTATCTCTGGTTGGGGAACTAGGATCCCACATGGCCTGCGGTGCAGCCAAAAAATTAAAAAACTTTAAAAAATAAGTGCGGGATTTATGAACATTGAACTGCAGAGTAAAGAACTCCCTGCCCCACTGAGAAAATGTAGCGCTTCACATTTTCTCTTTGAGTCATCCAGAATTCATTCATATCCATGGAGCAGAAAAGTCCAACTGTATTGGGTGTGAAGTGCAGCTGTCCGAGACTTGAACTCACAGATCCAGGGGAGAAGGCGTTATGTAGCCAGAGTTCTCCCGGCCTGCCCTCGGGGTTGGGGGGGTGCGCTGCAGCCCAGCCTCTGCAGACCATGCGGCATTGCTGCAAATGATCGGGTTCCTCAAAGTCCATTCTTGGTTCCTGTATTAGTGAGTTTCCTCTGGGAGATGAAGCAGCTTTTGGCATTGTAGAACAGTATTTAAATACTTGTGGTGAGAAGTCTAATATTAGAATGGGAACACAGAGCCTTTAGACATCATGGAATCCAATCTCCTTATTTTATTTTTATTTTTGAAATTCAGTGTTCCCGGTTGAGCAATGAAGATCTGACTAAGGATTTCTTAGAGTCGATGGGAGGGATGACAGAGGGGCTTGTTTCCACTCCTCGCTCCAAATACCATCCAGTGTCATCTGTCACACCTGACTCCTCTCTTCTCCCGTCTCGACATCTGGTCACCAAATATAGAAGCTCTCCTCTCCACCCTTTTCCCACACAGAGCCCTTTTTCTTGTACAGCAGCCCTCAGCAAACCAGGGGCTAGGTCTTCATCCAGGCCTGGCTTATCTGGGACCAATGACTGGCACAGTGACTAGGGCCCTGATACTTTTTGGGGGTGGGGGGGGCACAAGAATGTTTACATTCCTTTCAAGTTCAGAGGAAAAATGCAATGACCTTTATGGTCAAAGAAAATGTTTTAATATATAATATTTAAATATTCACTTTTATACCAATGCAAGTTTTAGTACTTTCCTATGGAGGAAGGGGCCATGGCAAGTCCGTTTGGCACCCTGCCTTGACCTGGTGCCACCTTCCTTGGAAGGCAGGGCCCCCATCATCTTACAAAGGAGAAACAAAGCCCAGAGTAGGGCAGGGAGTGGTTCCGAATTCCCAGAGCTGGTGCGTGATATGCTGTGCCCCCGTGAAGGCCGTCTTCTTAGGCCATCAGGGAGATTTCTTCTTAAAACAATTTATTCCAGGGCTGGTTTTTCCTAACTGTAATGTAATTGTACTTTAATCAATAAAAAATTTCCTTTGGAACAACTGGGAGGGGTGAGGAGGGGCGAAGAGAAGCCCTGCAAATGTGAATTGTTGTTTATTTGTCTCTCTTAAACAATGTTTCACGTTAAACCAGCTGCAAATGAAATGAACTGCGTTATAACCATCTTGGAAAAATAGCAGCTGATCTCATAAATTCATCGAGCTTCCTGGTTCCAAAGGCCTCTCTTAAAATAATAGTAAGTGTCTCCTGCTCAGTAAATACCTGCCTCCACTTAGTGGGCAGTGAAGGAATTATAATTGCAAAACCAGAATGGCCTCCTCCTGCCTCCTCCTCCTCTGAGATGGCAGGTTCTATGCTGACCCTGAACAGGGATGGGAAGGATTATGGCTGCCTAGGAAAGGGACTCCAGCCCTCCGTCTTACAGGATGCCCAGACCCCAGATGTCATCACTTGGTGAATAGGCTGTTCCTCTGGGCGTTTCTGCGCCAAGGGTGAGCTCAAGGCTCCATGCTGAGCGCTACTTCAGGGGCAGGCCCCTTTGTGTCATTGGCTTATCTGGGGGTAGACTTCTCTCAGAAGTCCTAAGCAGTAGTTATGGCCAGGGGCTTTGGAATCAGGCAGACCTGGGTTCCAGAGTGACCTTGACCAAACTGCCTAATCTCTCTAAGCCTCAATTTCCTCATCCATAAAATGGAAGCGGTAAATGTGTCCCTCCCAGGGTTGCTGAAGTGATTAAATATACATTAAAGGCTTAGCACTCGCCTGTCAATAGTGTGTGTTCAATACAAAGCAGCTGGATTCTAGGAGGACAGTGTTAGATCACTGAACTAGACAGCAAGCCCAAAGATTCCTACTAATATTTGCATTTTTCTTTGGTTTGGCATCAAGCCTTGCCATGACAGCAGTGTTAATAAACATCAGGAAACATCCTTGGCATTTTGCAAACTGGACTATATCTTAACGTGTCTAGGTGGGTGAGATCGTCTCAGAAAATGATTCCAAGTCAGTGGCACTTGAACGTTGTCAGAGATGAAGCAAGTTTGCCACCAAATTTACCATCTCCTCAAAGCCTAGGCTGAATATTCTTCAATGCAGGTCTCTTAACACCTGTCTGTCACATTCTCTGGGGCGTAAGGGGATGCAATAAGCAGAAAAGAAACACCTGACTTGGGTGTTACTAAACTCCATTATCTTCTGTCAGCCGTCCACGTCAGAGGAGATGACTTTGGTCCCCACCAACCTGAGTTTCTGGAAAATCTCACCGTCTTAAGAGAGGCTAGTTTGAAACAAATGGCATTTCAAAATGATTCCTCTCTTTGCAGGTTTAGAAATCTTATTTAAATCAGTGTAATGAGACACTTTGAACAAAATGTAATCATTCTCACTTCTGCCTGTGTTGGAAGAAGCAGTACCACAGCTCGGGAGTTGGGGTTAGATGGAGCTAGGTCCCTGCACACAGACTGGCCTCTTGCTGTGTGCTCAGGCTTGTCTCAGTGTGCTGTGTAGGGCAATCTATTGGGGTCTGTATTAAGTAAATCATACTCCGCAAGAATTGAGAGAGCCATCATTTCCCTGTGATGTCTGGAAGAGTCGGGCACCTTTGATGGAGCGGCATCACTGGACCAGCTCTCTGTCCTTCTCCTGCAGGCCCCCTTGTGATTTGAGACCATCTGTTTTCCAGAAGGCTTTATTGAATGGAAGTGAAAAGTTCCCTTAAAGTTTGAGGATTTGTGAGGTCAACTTTGAGGTCAAGGGAGTCTTCACATCACCTTTTACACCAAGCATATATTTATATGTTCATTCTGAAATTAAAAAAATTTTTCTGAAGACTGTGTGAGCAAAGATGAATCATCTCATTTCTTCTGACTGGAGAAACCTGGTCTCTTCATGGTTATATGTGAAGGAATAACTCATTGAGGAATGCTTACAGAAGAGCATCTTAACCCAAGATACCACGTGGTGGGAAGATACGCTGGAAGAATCTCTTCCACTGACCGGTGTGTGAAGACATTTCTCTCAGCTCTGAAGTCCTGCTCTCAGAGAAAGATGAGATGAGAAGAGAGCCTCCTGGTTACATGGTGGGCTTGGAAGCCCCTTGTTTGGGTTCTTCTTGTGCGCGGAAGGTTGAGATTTTTATCTCCAGACTTCAAAGCTTGAGCAAACTTATCATACAAAATATTACTCCCCAAGGTGGTAAATAATGTTGCTTGTTAATCTAGAAATAGGCTACCTAAGCAGAAAGAACAGGGATGCCTTTAAGAATCTAATCGATTTGAAGGCTGGGGAAAGACTGATGATCTCAGGGCTTCTGACTTGGCTTTCAAGTACTGAGGCTTTTTCGGACGCTGCTCACGTGTGCCTTTGACTCAGTCCTTAGCACAGCTGGTGTGGGAGGTCCTCTAGGCTCCAAGGTGTGTTACTGGAGCAAGGAAAGGGTGTTTCGGGTGTCCCATTGGACTTGAAGCAAGGACCTGAAAGATTAACAGCCAATAAAAAGTGTTGGTGGAAGATGGATGCTAATTTTCAGCAAACCCTAGCTCTGTTTTCCTCATGCAACCCCCTTCCTTTCCTCCTCCCATTGAAAATTGAATTGCAGTGGCTTTGTCTTGGGCTTCCCTCATAGCTCAGTGGGTAAAGAATCTGCGTGCATTATAGGAGACGTGGGTCCGATTCCTGGGTTGGGAAGATCCCCTGGAGAAGGAAATAACAACCCATTCCAGTATTCTTGCCTGGAGAATCCCATGGACAAAGGAGCCTGGCAGGCTGCAGTCCAGGGGGTCACAAGAGGCAGACATGACTGAGTTACTTTCACTGTCTTAAGATAGAGGAGAGAGAGGTGATTTTAAGTCAAAGAAGGAGACAAACATGGAATTTTTATCTTATGTAATATTTGCTGGTATTTAAGTATGCTTTGGTGGCATCTTGGCTGGTGTTCAGAGACTGTTGAAATCATCTTGGTTTTGAAGAATTGCTAAGCGGAGCTGTTAAATTGTGCTTTGTGAATGGCATTTAGCTACATATTGGTTCTGCCTTGGCCTCATGAACGATAACACCTATTATCTGGATGGTCTCTGTCCACTTCCCAGCTGAGGAAAAACTCAAATTAAGTTTGCATTTCAGTTGAGGCAAAATATACTAATAATACCCTTCCTGATTAAAAGCGATCTTGACTGTTTATGTGGATGGAGTGTGCTGGGCTTACCCCAATGAAGGTGGCAAGCCAAGCCCCAGAAATAAAAATGAAAAAGGAAGCATTTAAGTTGTAGGCAACCTAGCCGATGTATCTAGTTTTTTTCTTTGTAAACCTGATCAGAATCCAAATTGTATTTTTTAAACGCCTCCTTTTGTTGAAACTATTTTACCCACCAGCACTGTCTCCTTTTGAGTCTGTAATGGCAGGCAAACCTGGGCTCAAATCCATTCTTGCAGCCGCCTGAGCAGAGCCACTGCTGCAAGTCACTTCATGATTTTACGCGTCAGTCTCCTCATCTGGAAAATGAGGATAGTAATAATTGCTGTAGGGTTGTCTAGAGGAGGAGAAAGATGTGTTATGACCACCACATAGAAAGAGCTCAGGAAGGGATGGTGCTTTTATCTGCTTTAGAGAGTGTCCATTTATTCTTCAAACCTCAGCTCAAGCTTTCTCTTTTGAAAGCTATTCTTTTCATTCTAAGTTAAAAAAAATTAATGTTTATTTATTTATTTATTCAGCTTATGGGCTCTAGTTCACTGACCAGGGATTGAACTCAGTTCCCCTATGCTGGGAGTGCACAGTCTTAGCTGCTGGACCAGCAGGGAGGTCCCCAGAAGCCCTTCTTGATGCTCCTTTGGCTATCAGAGTGCCACCTCCGCCGTGACTGTCAGAGCGCTTACTAGTGTGTTTGCTCACCTGCCTGCCGACCGGTAGACCAGACTGCACACCCTTGAGGGCAGGGCTGCCAGGCCTTTGATCTCTGGCCGCCTCCATTGTCTCCTCCTAATCCACAGGAAGTGGAGTCTGATCAGTCAGTGGATGGATGGCCATTTCAGTGTTGAACGGTACCTTTTCCAGGTTGCAGAGGGTGCAGTTGTGAGCCATGTGGGTGTGATGAGGGTGGGATGGTTGGTGGGTCTTAGTCTTGGGATCCAAACAGGAGAGGAGAGTATAGTGAGAGAATCAGAGAGAGAAACAGTGCCGTTGGATTCACTGAGCCTAAATAGTTTACTCGCTGAGGGGTTAAACGTGGAGAAGTGCGCCAATGAAGGGTGTTTTATACAACAGCACTCTCTTTCCAAGATTATCTTCCAAATAAGGCAAAATCAGGCTTCCTTGGGGGATTGTTTTGAGCCTGGAGACATGAGACTGGAAAGACTACTTGAATAGTACAACCTGACATGAGAAGTGTGCTTCTCATTTGTTCAGAAAATCACAAGGATTTTCAAGGTTATCAGCCCACTGGACAGTCTCAGAGCTTCTCTCAGATTCTCCTGAATCTGCTGTAACCCCTCTCAGAGGCTGGGGGCCAAGCAGAAGGCAGGTGGAGTGTGATGGGGGTGAAGTGACCCTTAATGCCTGATGGCCTATCCCTGCTGTAGGTGGGTGGCCTTGGGCGAGTTATTTACCTCGTTGTCTTTCTGTTCACTTGTATAAAACAGGGATATCCATATGGACTTCCAGGGGGGTTCTGGGAGGATTAAGCGAATCTAAGCGTGTGAAGGGGTGTTATAAATTCTGAAGTGTTATACAAATGAGTGACTACACTATGCATGTTACTCTATTTATAATTTACACAGCATTAAGCAGGCTGTGTGTGCAAAAGGCGAGTGAAGGGGGCTTGAGGGATTGCCATGATCAACATTCGGGTGCATACTCCCGCCCTGTCCCCAAAATGTGATCAGAGAAATACTAGCCTGTTGAGAGGAACCATGAATGACCAAAAAAAAAGGGAGGCAGGGAGGCCGGGGGAGGGGAGTGGTGTTGGCAAGGAGGAAAGGAAGCAGGTGAGAGAGGATTTCATGGTAAAATAAATTCAGCAGAGGGAGTTTAATTCCTCCTGTTGGCTAAAATGCCCCTTAGCTTGTCAAATGCCCTGAAGAGACTGTCTGTGGGATTGTGTTAAATTCAATGTTTTTCGCTCTGCGGTACCCCTTTTTTCATAAAACTTTGGATAACGTGCTCCCTTTTCTCCCCACAAGCTAGTGTTCTTTGGAATATTTGAGGGGATGATTTGCACCTTCTCTGATAGCTCAGTTGGTAAAGAATCCGCCTGCAACACAGGAGACCCTGGTTCCATTTCCTGGGCCAGGAAGATCCGCTGGAGAAGGGATAGTCTACCCACTTGAGTATTCTTGGGCTTCCCTTGTAGTTCAGCTGGCAAAGAATCCGCCTGCAATGTGGGAGACCTGGGTTTGATCCCTGGGTTGGGAAGATCTGCCGGAGAAGGGAAAGGCTACCCACTCCAGTACTCTGGTTTGGAGGATTCCATGGACTGTATAGTCCATGGGGTCACAAAGAGTTAGACACAACTGAGCGACTTTCACTAGTAATAGTGATTATCTATAGAATGTATATTAGAGTCAATATTGAAAAATATGTATTTACTTATATATTTGGCGCATTGGGTCTTAGTTGTGGCATGCACACTCTTAGTTGTGGTAAGTCGGATAGTTCTATAATAGTTCCCTGATCAGGGATCAAACCCCAGCCTCCAGCATTGGGAGCACTGAGTCTTCACCACTGGATCACCAGGGAAGTACCTAACTTCAATACTTTTTAATCTTTCAACTCAATCTATCCTCCTGGGAAGCACTATCTTTATGCCCATTTTCCAGATTAGGAACCAAGTCTCTGAGAGGTCGTCATTTCTCATTTCCTAGATCATATCTTTGGTAGTTAGTAAACATCTTGCCCGGCTACTCTGTCTTTCACACCCTCTACCTTGTTGAATTCTACAAATGATTGAACTTACGGGGTTCATAGTTTCTAAACTTTCCGAGCAGTTGATCTTTCTGCCCACTGCTATTCCTATACGCATGAGTAGGTAAGCTGTTGAAGCCAGTCTTATGGAATATGTGATTTTGAAATATGTAGCGGGCTTAACTTGTGTTACCAAGTGTGTGTACGCGTGTACTCAGTTACTCATTAGTGTCAGATTCTACGACCCCGTGGATTATGGCCTGCCAGGCTTCTCTGTCCATGGAATTCTCCAGGTAAGAATACTGGATTGGGTAGCCATTCCGGTATCTTTCCCACCCAGGGATCAGACAGATACCTCTTGCATCTCCTGCATTGGCAGGTGGATTCTTTTACCAATGTGCTGCCTGGGAAACCTGTGTTATCAAGAGAAGTGGGTAATTCCTGTGGTAAACATTACCAATCCCTGTAACCTTCTGATAGTGAGCTCTCACCTCCTTTTCAGCTTAAGAGTTCTGTATTTTTACACCTGACTTCAGGACTTTTCAGGTACACTATAGTTGCTTCAAATTGATTTTCAGTTTCATATTTCCATCCTGCCCCAACACCTGAGTGTCTTCATCTGTTTCAATAGGGGTGTGACAACCACAGGAGTAGCTGTTACAAAGCCCAGATACAGAGACACAGCTCAGGCATCCTTGTTCAGCATGGCAGGAGGGGGCCCAGGAATCTTTATTTTAACACACCCCTCAGTGATTCTAATACAGTCACCCACAGGACACATGTCCTTTCTTGGGTTTCATTTAACCTCTGAGAATGGGGACATTCTGTGTGTGCTAAATTGCTTCAGTCTTGACCTAAAGCTAAATTGCTTTGTGGCCCTATGGACCCTAGCCCATCAGGCTCCTCTGTGCATGGGGTTCTCCAGGCAAGGATAGTGGAGTGGGTAGCCTTTCCTTTCTCTGTGGGAACAGCCTACCACTTGCCAAATGAGAACCGTGGAGGAATCTCTCTCCAGGTTAAGGGAAAAACAGATTTCCTCTGAGGATTCAGTTGGAGAGATGTTAATTGAGATTTATACAGGTGTGGTTAGGGCAAAAAGAACCAACAGGGACAGTTGAGGTACCCAGGCTCTATACAGAGGAATCAAGAGGGGTTTTGGTGGAAGCGGGACTCACGAGGGACCTGCTGTGGTGCGGGCCTGAAGCCACAGCCAGAGCTGTGGTGTTGAAGCGGAGGGCAGCAGGGGAGAAATAGCCCAACTTCTCTCTCTTTCTCCACCTGATCTCCTGCTGTGTCTTCCATCTCTCAACTAAGCAAAAGCTAGGGTGCAAGGGAGACCTGTGATACAACCTTCAGGGGTCACGCAGCAAGACAGAGGGACTGGGAAATGAATCTGGGAACTTACACCCTTATAAGTTCAGTTCAGTCGCTCAGTCGTGTCCGATTCTTCGTGACCCCATGAATCGCAGCACGCCAGGCCTCCCTGTCTATCACCAAGTAGGGGACGCCAAATGGTGAATAATCAGAAAACACTAGTTTGAAACATTAATTGAAATGAACATGAATTGGAAGCCTGCCGTGTGCTTCACTTATCTGTGATGTTAGGACATGGTAGAATGGGGAGAATTTCTACCCATTTCCTGACCTCCAAAGATCCCATGGACTAGAAAGAGGAGCCCGACATAAACAAATATCAGTGTAGTGTCAGGGAAACTGTATCTTAGGAACTAAGGTGATGTCAGGATCCAAGATAACAAGTTTCTGGAAACAATCATCCATTATCCAGAGCAGAGGTTCACAGAGACAAAGAGTAAGTAGTTCAGACTGACGGGCCGTAAGGTCTCTTCTGCTACACAAATCCACCGCTATAGCATTAGAGCAGCGGCATGCAGTGTATCAATGAATAGGCATGACTGTGTCACAATAAAACTTTATTTAAAAAAAAGTGGCTTCAGGCAGGATTTGGCAGTCCATACTCTATCATAAACCATATCACAGAAACATCTAACAGGTGCCCAGAACAGAGATCAGTAGGACCAGTAACTCATGTATGAAACCACAGAATTATTACTGGAATTAATATATTAGTCATCAGCAATTTGTTTATTGTCTTTTATGAGAAAAGGGAAGTCGGTTTGGATATTATAACTCAGGGAAAGGAAGACATTTGCAGTGGAAATGATTTTCAGTGGATGACAAGTATTATGGAAAGTGTGAATAAACCAGATTCTTCCTCCTGAAGTCTTACATTGGCATGCTCACTACTAACCCTGTACAAAAGGCAGTAAAGCAGAGCATATCCACATGAGTGCCTTGCAATGATGTTCCCCCTCAGTGTGCTGTTAGAGAGCACATTAGAAGGTACTAGAGTTTTTATATGACTGCATTGCTGTGAGATTGAATAGCAGCTTCAGTTTCCATTAGGTTTTAGAAGTATTTCATTCTTTCAGATGTTAAACTAATTTTTGTATTGTGCACACTAGGAGAAAAAAAAGATAAAAAATATACCCATTCTGAACAACCAGTGTTCTCCTGGTATTGTGACAGGACGCAGAACAGACAGTCTGTGGACATGGCGCCGGGGAACTTGCAGCTCGTCAGCAGGAGAATAGATGGAACCCAGAGGAGAGGGCTCTCGCTGGGTTTTATAGTTGAAGCTTTAATGTTTTTTAACTTTGATTTGCTTTTTATCATTCACCGAAAACGAAGAGTGGCAAGTGAGGATCTCTATTAAAATAACGACACAGAGTTGCTTGCTATCTCTGCCTTCGCTGGGGTTTTGGTTATTAGAACAATGAAATAACAGTCACAATAATGGCTTTTCTTCCCGTTTTGTTCTCTTCTCCCAGTTGGGTGTCTGATCCTTTTTTTCTTAAGATGGTGGGATCCTTGAGTCCGGGACTGAAAGGCACTGTGGGGATTGTGCCAAGTACCCAGAATAGGCCAGTCGTCCCAGCTGCCTTTTTAGGTCCGAGGTGTCTGACATAGTGGTCTTCAGGCTTCCTTCCTGGTGGACTCTCTAAAGGTCTGCCATCCAGTATCATAGCTACAAGCCCCATATGGCTCCAAAGCCCCGAAATGTGACTTGTCCTAATTGAGATGCTGCAAATGTAAAATACAGCTTTTTAAAACTTAATTAATTATGAAAAAATGATGTAAAATATCTCATTAGTAATTCTTTGCATTGCTCATGTTGAAATACTGGTTTTGATGTATTGAGTTAGATAAACTAATTTTTAAAATGTACCCTAAAAAATACTTGAATTTACACTATGACATAAGACAAAGTATTCTCACTATATATATACACATATATATACATGTATATATATATATCAAGTAGTTATGTTGTATAGCCTAAATTGTTATACATCAATTATATCAATAAAAGGGGAGACAAAATATTCATTGAATTACTACTTTTAATAGTAAAAGAGTAGTGCTAAAACAGATAAAAATAGATCATCAAAATTAATTTCACCTGCTTTATTACATTTTAATGTTTAATTACATATTTGGCTTACAATGTTTCTATTGAATAGTACTGCTCTAAAAGAGCTTTCAAAAATCATGTCTCTTCTCAATTTTGAGTAGGCATTTAACATTTTTTATCATAAATTTGAATGCATTTTTTGTTAACAGGCAAAGGAAGTGTTAAACATGATATGGGATGGAATAAGATGGTGGTTGACTATGGTTAGAATAAATATTATATATCATTTGATAAAATCTTAAATAATAAAATCTATGTTTATTAAAGTATAACAGTTCTGATATAAATCATGTAGTTTTTATCCTTAGGTTTTTGTCTAGATTATTTAAAAAAATCTGGTAGCCTTGCAGAACATTCCAGCTATATTTTAAAGGGATCAGCATCATTAACCTTTATTGCTCTGGCTTTTCTGAATTCAGAGCATCTTAATGCAGGCCAAGTTACTCTATTTCTACTGCCAAGCTTCTCCTTTAATGGAAATATGTGAAAAGGGGGGAAAGATCAAAACCTATAGTTTACTGTTCTTTAATATATCAATAAAGTAGGCTTCTCCAAAACCATTTTGATTGATCTCTTCAGTGGTCATAAGGTGGCATAGTCGATGGAAAAGGAGGTTGGCTGTGTTGAGTGCAGGCTTATTGTTGGGAAATGAATGGAGTAGGGAGTGAAACATGTCTTGAACGTATGTCCCATACCTGTGTAGATTCTCCTAGGAAAGCCTTCCTGGACCCTCTGGGTCCAGGGGTTCACCACTTTGAAGACCTCTGATTTAAGATGAGCCAGTGGTAGGAGACGGAGAAGGCAATGGCACTCCACTCCAGTACTCGTGCCTGGAAAATCCCATGGACAGAAGAGCCTGGTGGGCTGTAGTCCATGGGGTCGCTAAGAGTTGGACTTGACTGAGAGACTTCACTTTCACTTTTCACTTTCATGCATTGGAGAAAGAAATGGCAACCCACTCCAGTGTTCTTGCCTGGAGAATCCCAGGGATGGGGGAGCCTGGTGGGCTGCCGTCTATGGGGTTGCACAGAGTCAGACACAACTGAAGTGACTTAGCAGCAGCAACAGTGGTAGAGAAAGGCATTTTACCCTCCTCATTAAGCCACTCCAGAAGGTCTATGATGATTTACGAGGAATCAGTACAATCCAGGTGTTTCTTGTCACCTGAGGATGTGAACTCCTAGAGGTCAGTGCAGCTGTGTGGAGATGGCTCGGCTCTTTGAGGGTGGTCCACACACTCCTCAGTGGTGAAATTATTTCTTAAAAAGTCAGGGAATGAGATGACCACCTGAACTCAGGCCCCACCATCGAAAAGGCAGTGGGCGCAGCACTGTTGGGCAGGTAACTTTCTCTAGGTTCTGTCAGCCTTTTGGGAGGAGCTGCTGGTCCAGAGCTTAGAGTGAACTAATGACATATGACAGCTCTTACTTGTTGACAAGACGTTCAGATGTTAACTGCAATGCTCTTTATAGACAGGTGACATTTTTCAATGGCCCTTCAAAGATCTAGGAGGGATAACAAGAAATTAGGACACTGTGCCCTCCAGGAGTTGATGGTTTAGTTACTGGTTGGAGAGACACCTCTTTTCCTTTCAAGAAGCAATGAAGGGTGCCTCCAGGAAGAAAATATAACCCTTGCCAGGTAGTCCTCCTTTTTAAAAAAACTGCATAAAACGTATGCATATAACATTTACCACTGTAACCACTTTTAAATATAAAATTCAGTGACACCAAGTGCATTCCTGGTGTTGTACAACCATTACCACTATCTAGTTCCAGCCTTTTCATCATCCTAAACAGAAACTCTGTACCCACTAAGCAGTAACTCCCGATCCCCTGCCTCTGGCCCTAGCCCCAGCCCTTGGAAACCTCTATTCTACCCTCTGTCAGAACTGGCCTATTCTAGATACTTCATATAAAATAGAATCATACATTATCTTGCCTTTGTCTGGCTTATTTTACTTAGCATAATGTTTTCAAAATTCATTCGTTGTTGCATGTATCAGAACCCCATTCCTTTTTATGGCTAAATAATACTCCATTGCATGCATAACCACACTGTTTGTTTATCTGTTGTTGGACACTTGAGTTTCTACTTTTTGGCTCTCGTAATTTAATGCTGCTGTTAATGTTGATGTACAGGTATCTGTTTGAGTTCTTGTTTTTAGTTCTTTGGAATATATACCTAGGAGTGGAATTACTAGGTCGTAGGATCATGCAATATGTAACTTTTTAAGGAACTCCCAGACTGTTTTTCACTGTAGCTATACTGCTGCTGCTGCTGCTAAGTCACTTCAGTCGTGTCCGACTCTGTGCGACCCCATAGATGGCAGCCCACAGGCTCCTCCGTCCCTGGGATTCTCTAGGCAAGAACACTGGAGTGGGTTGCCATTTCCTTCTCCAATGCAAGAAAGTGAAAAGTGAAAGCAAAGTCGCTCAGTCGTTTCCGACTTTTGTAGCTGTACTATTTTACATTTTTACCAGCAGAGTATCAGGGTTCCAGTTCTTCAACATCCTCACCAGCATTTGGAGTTTATTGTTTTTGTTTTTATTTATGTTTTAAGTAATAATAGTATTACTAATAGGTATGAAGTAGTATCTATGGTTTCAGTTTACATTTTGCTAGTGACTAATGATATTGGAAGGAATGATGCTAAAGCTGAAACTCCAGTACTTTGGCCACCTCATGCAAAGAGTTGACTCATTGGAAAAGACTTTGATGCTGGGAGAGATTGGAGGCAGGAGGAGAGGGACGACAGAGGATGAGGTGGCTGGATGGCATCACCGACTCGATGGGTGTGAGTCTGAGTGAACTCTGGGAGTTGTTGATGGACAGGGAGGCCTGGCGTGCTGCGATTCATGGGGTTGCAAAGAATCAGACACGACTGAGCGACTGAACTGAACTGAATGATATTGAGTAATTTTTCATGTGCCATGTGTATAACTTCTTTGGAGAAATATCTATTCAAGTCTTTTTAAATGGAATTGTTTCTCTTTTTACTGTTTTAAGAGCTATTGCTTTCTGTATTTTAATCCTTCATTTACTATATGATTTGCAAAAATTTTCTCCTGTTCTATGGGTTGTCTTTTCACTTTCTTGATAGTGTCCTTTGGTATACAAAAGTTTTAAATTTTGAAGAAGCCCAGTTTATTTTTTGTTCTTGTTGCCTATACTTTTGGTGTTATGCTTAAGAGAACATTGTGAAATCCAAGGTTATGAAGATTTCCTCACGTGTTTTATAGTCTTAACTCTTAAATTTGAGTCTTTGATAAATTTTGAGTTAGTTGTTGTATGTGGTGTAAGATAAGGGTCAAATGCATTCTTTTCCTATCAATTTTAGTTTTCACCCACATCATTTGTGAAAAAACTGTCTTTTCCCATTGAATAGTCTTGGCACCCTGTTGAAAGATTTGAAAGTTTATTTCTGGATTCTTTATTCTGTTTGATCACATTTGAACCTTATGCCAGTACCACACTGCTTTGATTACTGTAGCTTTTTAGTAAGTTTTGGAATAGGACGTGTAAGTCCTCCAGTTTTGTTCTTTCTTAAGATTAACTGCTTGAGATCTCTTGAAACTCCATTTAAATTTGCCAGATGTTCCTAGGCTTCCCTGGTGGCTCAGATGGTAAAGAATCTGCCTGCAATGCAGGAGACCTGGGGTTCA
Source organism: Aepyceros melampus (assembly GCA_006408695.1). Taxonomy (NCBI): domain Eukaryota; kingdom Metazoa; phylum Chordata; class Mammalia; order Artiodactyla; family Bovidae; genus Aepyceros; species Aepyceros melampus. The sequence goes on along the minus strand of SJXQ01005938.1, from coordinate 246,462 downwards.
GAAGAGCCCCTGGAGAAGGGAATGGCTACCCACTCCAGTATTCTTGCCTGGAGAACTCCATGGACAGAGGAGCCTGGGAGGCTACAGTCAATGGGGTCGCAAAGAGTCAGATACAACTGAGCGATTAGCACACTTTGCCAGGGGTCCACATCTTAAAAAAAGTTGCACAGTGAAAATGCAGACAAAGAAAATAAGAATCCCAGATAATGTCACAATCTAGGTGTACCCACTGTTAATGATTTTTAGGCATTAGACAAGACAACATGGGATATCTCTTCACACTGTATAGGATGGCTGTCAAAAAGACAATAATGACAAATAATAGCAAGTGCTGGAAAAGATGTGGACATATCAGAAACCTCATACACTGTTGAAGAGAATGTGAAACGGTGTAGCCACACTGGAGAACGGTTACAGTCTGGCAGTTCTTTAAAAGGGCAAACGTAGAATTACCATATGACCCGTCAATTTTATTCCTAGGTATACATACACAAGAGAAATGAAAACATATACCCACACAAAAACTTTTACACAAATGTTGATAGCAGCATTATCCTTAAGAGCCAAAGAGTGGAAATAATCCAAATGTCTCATCACTTGATGGAATGGATAAATAAAATGTGGTATATCCATACAATGGGATATTATTAAGAATGAAAAGAAATGAAATGCTTATTGTTGTTTAGTCGCGCAGTTGTGTCCCACTCTTTTGCAACCAAGGACTGTAGCCCACCAGATTCCTCTGTCCATGGGACTTCCCAGGCAAAACTATTGGAGTAGGTTGCCATTTCCTTCTCCAGGGCATCTTCCCAACCCAGGAATTGAACTCACATCTCCTGCACTGCAGGCAGATTCTTTACCTGGGAAGCCTTGAAATAGTGATATACTCTACAGTATGTATGAACCTTGAAAACATTATGCTAAGTGAGAGAAGCTGTTATAAAGAACTACATATTGTGTGAATCCATTTATATTAAATGTCTGGAATAGGCAAATTTATAGAGGTAGAAAGTAGGTTAGTAGTTGCCTGGAATTGATGAGGGGCAAAGATGTGGAATGAGGGGATACAGGGGTTCTTTTGGGAAAATGAAAATTTTATAAATTTAATTATAGTAATAGATGCAAAATTAAATATACTGAGAGCTTGTACATTTTAAATGAATGAATGATGTGTTATGTGACTTCTATCTCAATAATGCTATTAAACAAAAGGCAAGAGGTTGAGCATTATTATTTCATACCTTTCTTATTTTCACTGACTCTTAACAGAAGCATCTTTGCAAGATCTTAAATGTTATTTGATTTTATTATGTTTAATGACCACAGAGTTTTAATGAAAGTAGCCATACTGTGATGTTATTTTTCCAGATATATGTTCTGTTATAAAGTATATATAAACACACACATACACATGTGTATTTATGTATAAATGTATAGAATGGGGCTTCAAAATGCTAGGCATTAGGTAATCAACATTAATCAATTTACACTTTTTGGTGTTTAGTACTTCACGAGTTCAGTTCGGTTCAGTTGCTCAGTCGTGTCTGACTCTTTACAGCCGCATGGACTGCAGCACGCCAGGCTTCGTTGTCCATCACCGGCTTCCGGAGCTTATTCAAACTCATGTTCATCGAGTCAGTGTCGCCATCCAACCATCTCATCCTCTGTTGTCCCCTTCTCCTCCTGCCTTCTATCTTTCCCAGCATCACGGTCTTTTCCAATGAGTCAGTTCTTCGCAGAGGTGGCCACAGTATTGGAGTTTCAGCTTCAGCATCAGTCCTTCCAATGAATATTCAGGACTGATTTCCTTTAGGATTAGTGCTCCATACACAGGCTTTCCCCCCCAGATATAAACCATGTGGGAAATTATGAGATTTAGCCTGATCAGTGTTGACTCCTTATGAAATAATCGTGTCCACGAAAGTCATGACAAATAGTGCTTAGTCATTTAGTTAAGGCACAAATTCACATCTTACATGCTAGGAGCCTGATGTGCGGAAGTTAAATCATTCTGCTAATGATCTGTCCAGCATCTCACTTTAGTTAGCTTTATTCATAAGTTTGGGGGATCAGGAGGGTCTCTCAAATGTCAAAGGCTTACAAGGCAGCTGCAGTAATGGTATTATGGTTCTTGCAATGACAGCAGACATAAACTAAAAACTGAAAAATAAAAAGTTGTGTAGCTTTTTTTTTTTAAGACCAATTGTGCTAATGATGGTCTGGTTTCCCTCTCTTACAGCAAATTTGTCATGGTAACCAGAGAGAACTCAATCTTAAAAGTAGCTTCCTGTAAACCAAGAGAGGGTTGATTTAAACTAAGTTCCAATCCAATAGAATAGCCTTACTTGTGTCACTAGTAAATAAATAAGTGCATAAATTAATCTCTGAGAAAACTTCTGGCACAATTTTTAGAGGAGAAGAAATTTTGTCCAAGCTCTGGGTCCTATGTGGTCTCCTGGGCTCTTTATATTATCTTCTTCAGACGCTGAAACTCACCAAGAATGAATAGTTGACTTGTAGCTAAACAGTTAACCCTGTGAACGGGAGGCAGGGCAAGGCAGGTCAGTTCCCTTAGAATTGCACCCAGCTGTGGTCACCACTTTGCCTACAGGTCTGTCTAGGCATGTGACCTCACCAGTAGATACACCTGCTGCACAATCCCTGTCTTGTGTGACCTTTAAATGTCTGAGGTGAACCATGTGGGTATCACACGCATAATTCTCAAGAAGAAATCTAATGTGGCTTTTAAATGTGGCTTAGATTCAGTGACTGCCTGGTGGATGCTTGGTGGTGGAGGCTGGCTTTGCCTCCCAGTGGGTTCATTTGTTCCTCGAAATGATGGCATGGTTGGTTTTAGTTTAGCTTTCTGTTGTTTTCTTTTTTGGGTGATGAAGTAATAGTAGGGCAAAAGCTGATATTAACATATTAACACATATTTTTATATTTGTGTGGCCATCCGTTTGAAGAGGTTTGCTTTTGGAAACAGCTGGTTAAAACCCTGGGTTTTTACATTTGAAATATTCTTTGTTCTGTTTGCAACCCTGAACTGGCATATTTTCCCACATTTTATAAGTTCTAAAGTGATGTTTTTGTTGCCTATCCTGGGAAGATCTGTCTTTCCATTTATCAAAACAAATGGCAAGCTGGGGACCATTTAAAATAGTTTTTTTTTTTTAGTTAATAAAGCCAATCTTCTTGTTCTGTTATGTTAAAAGGACATTATCTTTTTATTGTCAGTTCTGTTTGGCTAGGTCTGTTTTCTGTCTTAGCGATCTGAGGGCTGCCCCACTTGCTTACTGTGTAGAGAATTACAAAACCATTAAGGGTGGGGCAGCACCAGCTGACTTACAGTACAAACCATTTCTCAAAATAACCACAACAGTGCAATACTGATGTGCAATTTACGTCACAGTCTGTTTTTATGAAATAGTTTGTGGCATTTTCATTTCTATTCCGGATGGAATCTTGTTCTCTCTCCCTTTTAATCAGGCATTTAATTTATTTTTATCATTAATGTTTTCCACTCCTTGTCTTGGCATGCCTCCAATTTAACAGCTTTGATGAGGGAAAAGAAAAAAAAACAACTGATCTTTCCGCACCCCAACTTTTCAGCATCAGTTTAACTGTAACTGTATTTTCCCCTTTGATGTGCAGTAAGTTTGGGTCCTGAGTTGACTGCCTTATGAGAGAGTAGGGACACATTACACATTTATACAGGTTGTAATCAGAAATTGATAAAGGTGACGTACAGCTTTGAATTTTAAACACTTTCAACCAATTCAGCTATTTAGTCATAGGCACTGCTGCATTTTCCTTTTACAAATGTCTTTCTGTATAATGTCCTGTAATTAGAACAGGAAATCATTGAGTAACTGTAAGATGAATAAGAGCACTTAGACTGAAAGGAAAATTACCTTCCGAGAAATTATATGCCTTTTTTTTTTTTGCTGCATGTTACAATGTTGGTAATGATAGTAACAGCTGTAGCTACTCTTATCTGTAGAATTTTCATGCTTAGGTTTTCTGGAATAAAAAAAAATTTCATTTTCAGTAATAATCAAAAATGAATGGATGGAAAATAGGAAATGCCTAATTATGACAAATATTCAGTGTCACAACAGAGCAGCAATTAAGTGGAAACTTCAATATAATTGTCAATAGCAGTAAGAATTGGAACAGTGCCAGGTATATAAAGTTGATGCTTTGTCGTTGGTTGTTGCTAGGAGCACAGTGAAAAGTATAAAGCTTTGAGAAAGGAATGCCTAATGTAATAAAGTAACAGAAAGAAACATAAATCTTTGTAAGAGCCTCTCATATTGACATTTATTTTACTTAAATTGTCTGAAAACTAGACATCAAGTTTTATAACATGAGCGAATTCATATTTGCTTGGGGAACAAAAAAAAGAACACTGTATATTATCCTTGAAGGACTAGGGACATTGTGTCTCAAACATAACCTTCATACATATTTGGAATCTTTTAAGTGAAAATCTTTAAATGTTTGTTTCTATTGGCATCCAAATGCATTTGCCCTAATACGATTAAGAGAACTAAAGGGCAAAATACTTGGCAGATTTTTCACTTGAGGTAATTAGGTGCAGGAAGGAACATGCATACTTTTTCCACCAGGCTCTATAAAATCCTGGTGCGAGGGTTTTTTAAGCTTTTTTTTTTTTAAAGCTTACTGTGATGTTAGAAGTAGATTATAGTGGTTTTCAGTAAGCATACTAGTGTGATGTTTCCGAAACAAGCCTTCTCTCCTCCCCCTAAAATGAAAAAGAAAGTTACATTTCTAAATTGTTTGTAAGAGATAAAAGCAAATTTCTCCTCCGGAATTTATGTTTTCAGCCTTCTGTGCATTTGGCCACCATTATCTGTTTTAAAAAATAGCATTATGGATATTTGAAAGTCAATGCTCCATTAATTCATTGTGTTTGCTATTTCATGCATCTCTCTTTTTACAAAGACGACTTGAGCAACATGCTATTCAGAATGAATGCGGGCTCTTACCCTCTCCCCCCACCCTCTTCCCACCCCCAGCCCAATGCTGAGGATTAAAGCAATGGTATACAGTTACTGTTTGAAAAGCTTGGGTGGAGTCTCACGTTATAATTATAGTTTCTCAGTGGAATTCTGTTTTGGACTTTGAAAATATATAAATAAGTGAAAAATTGACATTGAGAGAGGTTAACAAAACGTGTAATTATGATATAAGCGCAGGATTAGAGTAATTTTGGTTGAGCATTACAAGCAGTGTACTTTTAGGTATTAACTTTTAAAAGGCAAAGTTCTTTTCATTGAAGTTGAAATGAGGTTGAGTAATTTGGGGACTCATTCCCTTTGAATATTTCATTTTAAAATAGGCATACTCATAAGCATACTCAGTTTTTTGGGTTTTTTTTTTTTGGTGGAGGGGGTACTTGAGGAATGGGATGACATTTTAATAGACTATCATAATTAAGGTCTGAAATTTCAGTCTTTGGTACCATTAATTTATTGCTGGTCATTTTCTGTTGACAGAAATCAAATAATGTATATATAACCCAACCAACTGGAGCCAACTGGTGTGTGTTAGAGAAGGATTCCTTAGGGTAATACTTTGATTTCTTTCCCTATGTGGGTGTGGCTGAAAGATAATCTTTGTTCCAGGAACACTTTGTTTGTCTTTTGCTAAACAAATGTGCAATTTATCCACTCTTTATTCATTCTTAGATTTATCTGCTAAACCTATTATGAATTGGAAAGAGGGAAATGTCCTACACAGCCTTATTGTCAGCTCTTATTGTCAGCCTTATTGTCAGTTTCATGCGTAACTTTGTATAGGGTGTTTGTTTATGTGTGTATGAAATGCATAGGAGGTAGGAAGTAACTGAGGAATTAAAAGAAGAATTCTCAAAAGGATTGTTTGGCTTTGTTTCTTAGCGTACTAGGGCAAAATAAAATATGATAGCTGTTGAACAATTTACTTTTTTGTAGCTGTGTCAGGAAGAATTTAATGTGAAGGCTTAGGAGGGAGTTATAGGATCATAGAATTTTGGACTTGGAAAGCACTTCCAAACCCATAGTTTTATATTCACCTTTCATAGTCAAGTGACCACAGTTTGCCTTGAAAAAAAAAAAAGTTTCTTCAGTTCATGAAACCTTTGCCTAAACCACAAAGAAGACTCAGGGTATCTTCACTCAATGAAACTTTGACCTAGATGAATTGTTGGTTCTTCCAGATCTCACCTTTACCCTGGATCTTATCTTGACTCTCACCGAGAATGCTTGTTCACCTCTGCACAGGAGTCCTCAGGGTCTCATGGGCTTCTTCTGCTTTTTGTAAATATTAAAGGCAGCTCCTCTGGGAACATCACATTGTAAGGTTGGAAATTTGCCCCTGTCCAAACAGTGCTGAAATTCTGCTCCAAATAGATGGTCCTGTTCATATACAACAAAATTATAATGATTTTTTTTTTTTTAATCAGTAAGCACTGCCACGTTAGACCAGGTCCCAGCTGTGCTAACCTCTCAGCCAGGGGTAGGGATTCTAGGCTTGCACAACCTAAGAGTTAGTTGGCTTGATTTCCTATCACGTAGATAGAAAGTAAAAAGTTGATAAACATGAAGGTGTGTCAATATTGTTACATTGTTACAATGGGACTTGAGGTATTCCAAAATAACACTAACTTAACCAGAGTAGAAGAATTCTAACTTAGAATAGGCTGAATTCCACACTTGTTCATAAAACAGACGTCTCCTATTTCATTTGATCAAAGATCACCATCCTCACTCCTAATGTTGTAAATTAGTTAAATCCCTTCAACAACAATATGTCGAAGGAAAGATAATTTACTTCAGCCACACTATATAGGAAAAGAAATCAAGATATTACCCTAAGGATAATATTATTATTGTTGACATTATGTCATAATGAAAAGCTCATCAAGCTTGAAGTTTAAAAGTTGAGTTATAATCTCACCTCTATCACTTTCTAGTTTCTTGAGATCCTGGAGTAGTCACTTGAGAGTCTGCATCTGGACTTTTCCATCTCTAAGGGAATATTAACAAGGTATCATGGCACTAATAGTGGTGTTGTGAGAAACAGCAACAAAAGATATGTTGTGTGAAAGGCCTTTGTAAATTTTAATGTTTTATTATTAGCACCAGCCATTGCAGTAATATTTTTGCTCTGCTTTCTAAGCAGGAAAGCAGTTCCTCGTATTTTTAAGAGTGCTTTTTTACATTCACTATCTTCTGTGATACCTGTAACAATGTTAGTAAAGTGGCAAGAAGGGAATTTGGTCCCATATTGTTTCAGGTACAGTGGGGTTTTGGATAGAAACATAACCTGAAAATAGGAAAATATATATATGTGTGTGTATGTGTGTATGGAGAGAAAGATCAAAACCCAACTGAGTAAGTCATTGTAGTGAAGTGAAGTCACTCAGTCATGTCTGACTCTTTGCAACCCATGAACTGCAGCCCACCAAGCTCCTCTGTCCATGGGATTCTCCAGGCAAGAATACTGGAGTGGGTCGCCATTTCCTTCTCCAGGGGATCTTCCTGACTCAGGGATTGAACCCAGGTCTCCTGCATTGCAGGCAGACACTTTAACCTCTGAGCCACCAGGGAAGAACTAAATCATTGTAAGTCTATGCAAAAAAGCTAAACTCAGGTGGTGTTTTCACATTTTAATGTACATGAACTATCTGGGAACTTGTCAGAGATATAATAAATTCCTGGGCCACTGCCTTAGAGATTCTGAATCAGAGGTTCTTAAGGTTCTCTGCCTTCCTGCATTCTTCTGTGTGATTCTGATATGGGCAGTCCCAGAACATTCTTAGAGATGCTGTCTCCAGAATGAATGGACATCATTCATAGCATGTTTTCCATGACTTGGGATCAGAGGAAATTTGCTTTTTTTTCTTCCAATAGAAAGAAAAGGACTCAAGTTTTGGTTAGTGTTTCATAGACTGTGTGAAGAAATAGAGACACATGTTTCAAGGATGAGGGAGTTAAAAAAAAAAAGTCATTTCTAAGCACAGAACATAGCCAGGGACTGATTTCATCCAGAAGAGATAATTAAGAAGAACCTAGAGATGGCATCCTCATGGAGAATGAAGGAATAGGAAGGAAGTGAAGTGGTCCCAAGAGTCCAGGTGACATCTTCTACTATAAAATCGACTCTGAAACATCCACTTTTTCCCCCATTGTTCAACCATAGAAGTATGACTTTCTCCATTTCAAGAACATGTAAAGACACTAGTACAGCCCCTCACCACCACCACCACTCCCATCGCAGTAGTGAGATCAGCAGGCATTTTTATGATATTTACTATGTACCAGAGATGGTGTTAGGGGCTGAGCATGCTGAAATAAATTGTGGGGGTTCATGGTTAAAATCCCTGACTGTCATCTTGGATGATCTTGGACAAATCTTGGTCATCTTGGACAAATAGAGTGCAATAATGCAATTGACACCTTAGAGGCTGCTTCTTCAAATAGTACTCAGACACTCTGGAATTCTGAAGATGTTTTCGTAAATATTTCACTAACACTTTCTTTTTTTCACTTTATAGAAAGCACAAATTTGAGCTAGTGTCTTGGTCCACTGTAGAAATCTCAAGTGGGCATGCCTTGGGACATGTATCAGTATCTTCAAACTATTTTTCATTGGGGACTTGCCTTCAGTGTAAACATATTTCCATTTAATTAAGTGTGCCAGCTGATGAAGTGGCTACCCACAAACCAGGCAGGAGTCTAAGCAACATAAACTGTTAAAAGATGTCATCTTGAAAGCAGCTAAACATCTCCATTCTGGAAGAAGCCTCCAGCCTGAGGAACTAAGTGAACATAATTAGAAGTACATCTGGGTATTGGCCTCCTATCTGAAAAGGTCACACGCACACTTCCATTGGTACTGGTTATGTTCCGTCATATGTTCTGTCCTTCCTCATTCGTCTCCCACTGGTTGCCAGATGGCCATGATAGTGTTGGTATCCTTAACAACTGTTTTGTGCAGTTCCCTGCAGCATGGTAAAGGCTCGAAATATTGAGTGTTTTCCCTTTGGATAAGCAAGTGACATATCTGGGAATTGCTTGCAAATGCCCTGATGGTGTGGTTATAGAGAGTGATGGCAAACTGGGTCATGGAGCCCAAATTCAGCTTGACATTGTGCAGATGGCAGGATACCAAAGGGGAGGGGGAGGTTGCCATTTCTCAAGCTTAAGGTGAAAGAAGGATTAATCCATGCAGAATCTGGTTTTTGTAAATATGGTGACATGTAAATAAGCATTAAGATCGTTATAAGAGGGAGCTTCATTAAAGTTGCTGAAATGTTCTCCTGAGTTAAGTTGGTTCTGATGGAGCTCTCACAAGGATGCTTGGGGAGTCCTCTCGGTGTGGTTCTCTGAATTGTGCCAAGTTACCAGATGGATTTGAGGAACATTAGAAGATAGGGGGTATGGGTCGGGGGGAGGGTGGAGAAGGTGGATGTATCAATCACACTGAGATAGATCACACTACAAAAAACAACCTCCAAATCAGACTCCACTTGAAACAACAAGTGTTTATGTTGTACATCCATTTAGGACCAACCAGGTGCTTTATTCCATGTTATCCTCACTCAAGACCAAAACTGGCTGAGCAGCCGCTATCTGAACCATTACAGATGTCCAGAACAAAGGGAGGGAGACAGTATGGTTAGCTGCACTCCGGCTCTTAAAGGTGCCACCAACTTCTGCCATATTTCACTGACCATAACCAGTCACATGACCACTTGTCTTCAATGCGTGGTCTTTTCACAGGACCATAAAGGGAGCAAAATATATTCACTGAACAGCACAAACAACCAGCAGAGCAGGTGATGATGTTCTGGAGACCCATGGATATCTCTCTTGGGCCAGATGGCCTTTAGACAGGCTTCAAGCCGGAAAGATTATATAATCCAAAATAAAAGCAACATGAAATTGTAGAAAGAAATACAAAGAAGCTCAACAAAATTCTGAATTTTCTATTGATAAAATAATAATATTAATTATAAATATATTTATGCACATCAGATTCTTTCAAAACAGTTTTCTGGTTCTGCTGCTTGCCAGGGACCTAAACACTCTTCAGTCTGTCTATGGGATTATGGATCCAACTCTTTCTTTCTTTATTGGTACCTGAGGCTTTTTCATGGAGCTGGATGAGTAATGGGACTGAGAGGATGCTAGCATCAGCTAGACTGTGCTAAAGATGAACCAATGCAAGAATCTTGCTGAAGACTATATTTTTAATACAAAACCAGAGGTGAGCATTGAAATGATGCCATAGCTGCCACAGTTCTTTGTTGGAGGGAAGAAAGTGACGAAGTGTTTTCTCGATTGTCTAGGGGAGGACGAGGAAGAAACGAATGTGATCGTTCTCAGCTACCCTCAGTACTGCCGCTACCGCTCCATGCTGAAACGCATCCAGGATAAGCCGTCTTCCATTCTCACGGACCAGTTTGCTTTAGCCCTGGGGGGCATCGCAGTGGTCAGCAAGAACCCTCAGATCCTGTACTGTCGAGACACCTTCGACCACCCGACTCTCATAGAAAATGAGAGCATATGCGATGAATTTGGTGAGTCTTTTCATGATATATTTTTTTTATCCTACATGAAACTTGTGCGTGTGTGGCTGGTTGTTTTCAGTTCTTGTTAGGAGCAGTGGTGGGGAACGGGGCTGACTTTCACAAGCCTGGTGTGCCGCCCCCACCCCTGTCTTCTCCCAGTGATGGCTGCAATAACACGTCACCGCCTCCTTGGCAGCCTCTGTTTCCCAGGGCACAGGATTATTATTTAGAATTTGTTGTTCAAGACAGAGTCTAAAATTGCTTGGTCGACCTTGAAATTGGACTTTATAGGACACAAAGCTTTTATGCTAGTCGTTTCTTTAAAGGCTTTGGCTCTTCAGATACTGATTGTTTAAATTTAACTGACCACTCCCTCTTCCATGATATGCACGCGTGATAAGTCATTTCAGTTGTGTCCAACTGTTTGTGACTCTATGGACCATAGCCCTCCAGGCTCCTCTGTCCATGGGATTCTCCAGGCAAGAATACTGGAGTGGGTTGCATGCCCTCCTCCCGGAGATCTTTGTGACCCAGGGATCAAACCTGCATCTCTTATGTCTCCTGCATTGGCAGATGAGTTCTTTACTGCTAGTGCCACCATAAAGAACTAGAGAAATACACTAGTTTAAAAAGAATGCACCATTGTAACCACTTCATTACTATAAGGTAGGTAGATAGATATGTAATAGATCCCTGTGCCCCTGAATTTTGAATTGCTATGAGCTGTATATGTAAAAATCACATCAAAGACTTGGCATGAATAAAAGATTGTAAACTAAATTTAAAAAATAAAAAGTTAACGGGTTAAATTTAGCTGCTCACTGCTAAGTCGCTTCGGTTGTGTCCGACTCTGTGCGACCCCATAGATGGCAGCCCACCAGCCTCCCCGTCCCTAGGATTCTCCAGGCAAGAACACTGCAGTGGGTTGCCATTTCCTTCTCCAATGCATGAAGGTGAAAAGAGAAAGTGAAGCAGCTCAGTCGTGTCTGACTCTTAGCGACCCCATGGACTGCAGCCTACCAGGCTCCTCCGTCCATGGGATTTTCCAGGCAAGAGTACTGGAGTGGGGTGCCATCGCCTTCTCCAATTTAGCTGATGGAATTAAACTATTTAGGTCTTAGTCCCTGCTGCTGCTCCTGCTGCTAAGTCACTTCAGTCGTGTCCGACTCTGTGCAACCCCATAGACGGCAGCCCACCACACTCCCCCGTACCTGAGATTCTCCAGGCAAGAGCACTAGAGTGGGTTGCCATTTCCTTCTCCAATTTAGCTGATAGAATTAAACTATTTAGGTCTTAGTTAAGAGGCTGAAAATATCAAGAAAACAATTGCCTTGGTTTTAATTCGTTTCACTATTCCATAATACTGTATTTAGTTCTTTCTTTAAGATCATCTGCTCTATCTGTTTAAATTTCTTGGATGTGTTCAAAATATCTAGAGAGTAAGAAATTACCAAATTTGTAGGTTTTGCTTGACTTCATCTATTTTATTACATGTATAAGTAGTATTGGAGAAGGAAATGGCAACCCACTCCATTATTCTTGCCTGGAGAATCCCATGGACAGAGGAGCCTGGTAGGCTGCAGTCCATGGGGTCGCAAAGAGTTGGACACAACAGAGTGACTAAACAATAACGATAATATCTTTATACGCTGTACCCATCAAAGATGGATATGTGTCCATGTATCTGTATCTGCATCTCTGTTTAGCTGACTGGTCATGAGTTCTCTGTAGACAGAAGGAAAGGAGGAGAAGATAGCACATCCTCAGTTGAGGAGACCTTGCATGATGCCGTGAAAGATTTGAGACAAGATAAAATCACATCTCTCAAATCTCCACTTTCTCAAATCTTCCTTGAAGATATTGGATCGTATCAGAGGTTCTCGATAGGCTGGGCAGGGCTATCAGAATATTCTGGGGGTGCATCATCATAGTACACATGTCACCTGGAAGTTCCTATACTTACCGAGGCGAGAACACCCCCCACCTCACCCTGTCCCTTCCCTGGGAATCACCACCATAGAGCAAGCAGGGTGGTAACTGAGCCACGCTGACTCCTTCATGGGCACCTGGGTGCAGAGGGGGTGGAGACCTGCGGCCTAGAGAGCACGAGGGCCCTTTGAGCAGGAGCACTGCTTGATTCTGCTGGGTAATGTTTTTCCAAGGATGCCTCATTTTGCGAATTATGCAGATTCAGATTATTCCTCTCAGTCGTCACAGGCCTCGCCGTGGCTTGGGGAGTCCACGGTGACCTCTCTAGGCTGGTTATTTGTGACACCAGCAGCCCTGGAGCAGGGGCAGGTGGGATGTTGTAAGTAGTTGTGGTGGGCAGAGGAGGGTGAGGGTGACCAGAAGGCTTATCTGGATCCAAGAAGGGGAGGAAGAAAGAGCAGAAGGGGACTAAGTTTATTAGACATGACTTTTTTGGGGTTGCAAACTATCTTTTTCAGATGCCTTCTACAACTCTGGCTTATCAGTCTCTAAGAGAGTAATAGTGTTTATGCAAGTTATTTTTTCCTTTTTCCAGGAAGATTTCCTTGTCATTCATAATATTGAAAAAACCTTTTTTATTCAAGTAGTTGGATGTATCCAAAACATTAAAAAAAAAAATTCTTTCAGCATTTATAAATCTTCCCTTTTCAACACTTTTTTGAGTTTTTCCTTTTCTAGCCCCTACTCCCAAACCTTCCATCCTGCTTACTACTCGAGGTCTCTAAATTCTTGACGCAAAATAGAACTGAAAAAATGCTTTCCCTAATTTAAGTGTATTCAGATTTAGAGTTTTACAATGTAATATAATGAAAAAATGTTTTAACCTTTTTGGCTAAATTAAGAGTTATTAGTCATTGAATTTCAAAGCTGTCACATCTAGAATTGGTAATAGAAGTTCCAATTTAACAGTGATCACAATGGCTGTTAAGAGTTACTATATTAGTTTTAAATGTTCTCACAAACACAAGCATCTGACTTTTAAATGTTTTCCTGAACTTTCTTCTGGTAATGCTGCTTTTTCTTCCCCAGTCTCTTAAAGTGGAAGCTTTCTTTTGGAATAAAGGTACCTTTGTTAAAAGAGCTTCTAGATGACTAGTCTAAAAATTAGAATATTAGTATTTTTGTAGTTAAGTTTGTACTTCAAATATTTGGTACTTCTTATAGGATTTCATTTTAGTTTTAGTAAGAGAACAAAAAAAAAACCCCAAAAACTTATCCTGACCTGTTTCAAAAACCTTCACCAACATCCCTCCTTCACTTTCCACTTCTGGTCATACATCTTAATTTCCAGAGAAATTCCTTTTAAACCTCCAACCAGTGCTATTTGAAATCAGCATGGGTTAAAGGGTTTGTTAAAACGTGGGGTTGGGTTTCTCCAACCAACTAACAGTTGGTGGAAGAACATAAATTTAATTAGTGACTGGCATTAAAAAATGTTCCTAATATTAAACACTGCCAGATGACTGGAACACTTCTGTCAGATTACCGCGAGTGCCAGGGGGCCCACAGATGAATTTTCTACACAGTATATATTCTGTACCACACGTTTGGTGACTTCAGTAATTGGTCAAATGTAATTTAGGTAACAGTATGCCTAGGCTGTAAAAATCAAATTTTATTAGCCATATCACCAGGTGGATGAATGGTAGAGCTGATGGCAAAGAGTTTATAGCATTTAGCAGCTACACCTTTGACACATGAAATTCATAAATTGCCATAAAATACCTCCAAGGCCCTTCTCAAAAGGACAGTGTCTGCTTTCCTATGATTAAATAATGTTTATTTTATTAACTAATATATTTTTTGCTCTCTTCTATTAAATGGGATTACAGAGTGGGGGTGAGAGAGGGGTTTCAAAAGATAAATAAAAGGCAGTCCTCACTCATTTTGAGGATTTAAAGCCTAATTGGGGAAGACAGGATTAACACAACTGAAAGGTTCACTAATGTTACAGGAAAGTCAGGGACGAAGTATTGGATGAGTGTTGCAGAAAGCAAGTGCAGGAGGCATTTCGCAGTGAGCTGGGGCTGTGGAGGAGGTGGCCTGGCTGGAGAAGATAGTCATCGTGGGGAGGGGTCGCGAAAAACCTGGTGGAAAAGGCAGGGCTGATCTGGTTTCTAAAAATAGAGAATAGTGGGGGAGGAATAACTTGGGAGATTGCGATGGGCACAAGCACTGATAACTAATAAGAACCTGCTGTGTAGCCCAGGAAACTCTCCTCAATACTCCGTAATGACTTACGTAGGAAAGTCTTTTTAAAAAAAGAGTGGATATATGTATACGTATAACTGATTAACTGTGCTGTGCGCCTGAAACAAACACAACATTGTAAATCAACTATACTCCAATGAAAACTTTTAAAAAATACAAATAGGGAGAGAGGGTATTAGAAAAGTTTTGACAATGCCTAGATCGTTTAAAATCCACATTCCGACACCATTAGGAATGACCGTTTCACCCTAGGTCGGCTGTTGGTCTCTCTTAGATTTGTTTGCCCACAGTCATCAGTCTCCCGAGTCTGTGCCCTCCGGGTGGTTTTAATAAGTGGCCCAGTGCCCTCTCTCCTGGTAGGACATGAATGTGAGTCAGAGGACCTGGACTGGGACAAACCCAGTCCATGGCTTTGCGAGGGAACTGGGCTTTCTTTCTTGAGCAGAGTTGCCCCCACACTTCTGTGAGCCTTCCAGCTTATTCACATTCCCCAGGTTCATCTCTGAAAATGGACTTTGCTCATGTGACAGCCTTGCCCAACTGGCTAGACACCTCTCCTCCCCTTCCACCGTCTCTATTGTGTTAATGTCGTCCACTGAATAACAAATTTAATTGAACAATAAAAGTAAGGCTTTTAAATCTACAATGAGTCCCTGTAAATAAATTCTCTGTGGAATTTTATGAAGCTGTTTAATGAAAAGTTTGATTAGAAACTATTAAAGAAAAATAGAATAGATGAAATTTTCATCATTTAGTCCCACGTTACAGTAGTGTCATTTTGATTTTTATTTACATTGAGATATTCAGAATAGAGTAAATATATCCTGGTTTTAATTAACTATTCTCCTTACTTGGGAAAGGTTATTTTAGGCTTGAAGGGTTTTGATAGCATACCATCTGCTTTCTTCACTGTATTTTATTCAAGTCCCTTCTTTGCTCACAGTGCAGCACAGTATCTAAGCCTATGACATAAGCATAAATTGAATCATATTAATGGCAGGTGATAGAAAAGCTTCAGCCTAGACATCCTGCCTGCATTCTTCCATCTTGTCAGTTACAAGGCTCTTAAAGGCAATATGCTGTTTTCTTAGCAAAAGAGAATTGGCTATTTTAAAAGCTAAAGCAATGGACTCCACATGAAAGCGTTACGAAAACTGGTTGTATTGCACATGCAATGAGGAAAGGAGCTTATAAT
Organism: Aepyceros melampus; assembly: GCA_006408695.1. Classification (NCBI taxonomy): domain Eukaryota; kingdom Metazoa; phylum Chordata; class Mammalia; order Artiodactyla; family Bovidae; genus Aepyceros; species Aepyceros melampus. Next base: position 230,485 of record SJXQ01005938.1, on the reverse strand, counting down.
AACGATGAGGGGAAAGTGACATTACGAATGGCATTTTTTTTCCCCATAAATATCTCTACGTAAAATTCCGGCCCCTCTGTCCTGATAGAATCTGCTAGCATCATGCATTCTCTGACAGCCCCCTACCTTGCTTTCACCTCTTTTTGTAATTTGATGATCCTTTGGTAAAACACATACTTTCATTTATCGTGTGTTCTTGTCTCCACTTTAGAGGAAACACACACGTGCAAACATATTGTCTGTTTTTCCTGTTAGAACAATACAATGTCCACCAGTTTGTAATGCAGTGTTTACATTAATATCACATAGATTGACTTCACATGTGCGAGGCGTTGACAGCCAAAGCCAAACAGAGGCACCTGCAGCAGATAAATGGATAACTTTAAGGTACTGGCTCCTATCAGAGGTGTGAGGCAGATCCAACTGTAAATGAGATAAAACCAGTTTTTAAAGGTGGGTGAGGCTAAATGGATTAAGACATGGTGGGTTGAAAAAATAATAAAAATATGGTTTATTTTTGGTTTGAGTTTTCAATTGCAGAGAGACAGAAGTAGTCATGCTTCTAAATTCTTTGGCAGATGGTGTGTGCCCATGTGTGTGGGTGTTGACCAAGGAATGGGATGGGGTTAAAGGAAGGATGTGGTAAGTCACCTGGAAAGAACAGAGATGAGATGGACTGTCATCTTGGTGTTTGGTCCATGTATAGAGCACCATGAGCTCTGACTTCAGGGAGAAGCTGGCTACATCAACATTAAGGCGTGTACTCTGCTGTGGGCCTAGAGGGCAACATGATGTAGTGAAAAGAGTTTGAGGCTTATAGGTATGTGAGTGAGTGAAGTCGCTCAGTCGTATCTGGCTCTCTGCAACCCCATGTACTATAGCCCACTAGGCTCCTCCATCCATGGGATTTTCCAGGCAAGAGTACTGGAGTGGGTTGCCATTTCCTTCTCCAGGAGATCTTCCCGACCCAGGGATTGAACCCAGGTCTCCCGCATTGTAGGCAGACGCTTTACCGTAGCCCAGGTTAATCAAGGCCCAAGCGTCTGGCTTGCTGTGCCTCTGGGCAGGTGACGTTAAGGCCCCTCACTTGTGCATCTATAAAATCCTGCAGTAACAGCCCCCTTGCTGGGCTCAGAAAAAGTTTGTATTCATTCGTTTTTTTGAAAAGACATTCTCTTGATAAATGAAGATTCCCTACTGTTTCTATTAGAGTCTTAGGCCTTAGACAACTTGTATGTAGTCATCTAAACCCGCCTTGCTCTTTGAATAAAAAAGGAACCATTTTCCTAAGGCGCCAGGGCTCTTACTGGAACCTTAATGGAAAAGAAGTTTTTTGCTTTTTACAGTATGTTTTAAAGACACTTTTCTGACTCTGCCCTGAATTTTTCCGTTTTCCTGTTGGGTGAAATAATGACATTATAGACAAAAGAAAAAGCAGAGGGAGGGAGGGAAACCGAAGAAGGGATAAAACTTTGACTTTCTATGAAAGAAAACTCAGAACGTATAAAATTATTTTGAAGCTTAAAGGATGAGCTGGACTCTGCCTCTTCCCCTCTAAACATCACATGTTTTGCTGGAAATGAAAGGAAAGGCAGTTGTTTTGTTAAGAATCATGGGAATTTGTAAGTGAGTAAACATTTTTTTCTTGCCAAAGTAGGTTTCATGGTCTCAGTGGATTTTGACGATCAAATGGCTTTGTTCCTGGTTCCTGTACAGACTCAGGCTTCCCCCGCCTGCCTGCCTACAGTGCCCACCCACCTCCCAAATGATAACAAGGCAGATGTTTCTCTTTAACTGAAGCCAAGTGGAAAAGGAGTTGTGCTTCTTGTGTATTACTATTTCTGCAGAAGACCTTCACCTTCAAGAGTTCTCACTTGAAGGATTGCTTTGTCTTGGAAATTTTCTAGAGGTTCTGTTTATCGTTAGAGGATGGTCTAACCAAGGCCACTCTTGGAACCTGCTCTTTATTGCATGTAGTTTTTGAAGTAGGGACAGAGAGAATGATAAGTTCATTGTGCCAGATAATAAACCAACCCCCAAGACAGCTGCTGGTCAAACTGTGTGTAATATGCTCTAGAGTCCATGGAATGATTAGACTGTCATTGGACAGTCAGCTTTGGCTTCCAGGACAGTAAGACAAGGAGGGCTGGAGAACAGGCTTCCTCAGGCACAGGCATTGGAAGCTGGGTGCCAACCCTTTGGGGGGGGGTTAATAAAAAGAATTTTAATGTTGCTATTGTAAATTAATTTAAAGTTATGATGTATGGAATGGGTAGAATTAGCGGATTTCTTTTCTATTTTTGAAACTTGAAAGGATATTTTAAAGTAACTCTGGATCCCCCCTTTTGTAGCTGAGTGGACTCAATGGCTTATTAAAAACTATTTGGACTCATGCATTCAGTAAATTCTTGTCAGCCCAGAAGAAAGGATTTGTGTCTGTATTGGCTAATATTTCATGCAGGATTTCATAGAGAAAAGCAAGAAAGTTATATTTCATTACATTAGCAAGATCAACATATTGCTCTCTCTTGTTCAGTCACCCAGTCCTGTCCAACTCTTTGCTATCCCGTGGACTGTAGCATGCCAAGCTTCCCTGTCCTTCACCATCTCCTGGAGCTTGCTCCAACTCAGTCCATTGAGTCAGTGATGCCATCCAACCATCTCGTCCTCTGTCATCCCCTTCTTCTCCTGCCTTCAGTCTTTCCCAGCACCAGGGTCTTTTCTGATTGCTTTCTAGGATGAAACAAATATTTTTACTAATTAAATTAAAACACACAAACACACACTCTATGGGAAAGAGCTGGGTCAATGAAAAATCACAGACAAAAAAGTTCTGATTTGCGGTAGGGTTGGTAGAATAAGGTTCTGAATAAGTCTATATTCATTTGAGTTCTAAAATCCTCATGATAAATGAATGAATATTCTCTGTAAACTCCTTTAGTCTGTCCCGTTGGGGAAACTGGATTGATTTAAGGTCCTTGGACTGTAGGTCAGGCTGTCCAAGGCTGCTTAGGTCTCAGCATGGTGCCTGGTACACAGTATACACTTATCTGCTCATTCATTTCACCAATATCTACTCAATACCTACAGTGCAAATCCTGATGTGGTCCTTGTGCAGAAAGTTGTAAACAAGACGGAAACTCCCCCATTCTTCAGGAGCTTACAGTGTGGTATGTGGGAAGGGTACTGGCAAAATGTGAGCTAGCCATGGACTATATATCCTAGGCATAGACCCTACCTCCCAGGATTGTTGTGAAGATTAGGTGAGTTAATGACCGAAAGCACTTAAATGGAACATGGCAAGTACTGCTTAAATACTCATGTTACCAGAATCTTCTTGTACCCCTTGCTCTACCCAATACAACCTTAACCACATATGGGGTCCACAGTGATTCCTCAAAAATCACGCACAAAATTGTTTCATGCCTTTACAGACTGCTAGTGAAAATGAGGTATCATTTGCTACTCAAATTCATTCGACATAGGTTCATTCCAGAAATACTTGTTTGTTTGTCCTTCTGCCTGGAATGTGTTTCCACAGATATCATGGCTCTGGCTTCTTCTCATCATTCCAGCCTCATCTCAAATGTCTCCTCCCCAGAGAAGTCTTCTCTGACCATCCGCTTTCCACAGATCTTCTCTAACCCGTCACCCAATGTACCATTATCTTCTAATCCATTCATTGCCTTCGGAAATGAACTCCTGTATTCATCTCTTTACATGTTTTGGTCTATCTCCACACTCTCCACGCGTACTATATATAAGCTCTTTAAGAGCCAGGAACTCGTCTGTCTTTTCACAACAATATGCCTGGAACTAGCACAATACTTGGCATATAGGAGGTGTGTAATCAATATTGATTAAGTGGGGATTTCCCTGGTGTTCCAGTGGTTAAGACTCCACACTTTCACTAAAGGGGGGTGCTGGTTTGATCCCTGGTCAGGGACCTAAGATCTTGCATGCCATTCAGCATGACCAAAACATTAAAAAAAGTATATGTATATATATGTATGTATGTTGAATGGATACACACATACTGTGCATCAGTATCATTGTTCTCTGCCAGTTTACAGATAAGAACACTTAAGCACAGCAATATTACACAGCTAGCAAGTGGTAAGGGCTTCCCTCGTGGTACAGTTAGAAGAATCTGCCCGAAGTGGTAAACCAGGACTTGAACCTAGACAGTGTAACTCAATATCCGTGCTCTAAACCATTACACTAACATGCTGCTCACCTTGGTCCCTGCTCAGAAAGATCTTTCAGACTTCCTGAGAACATTAGGCAGACAGGAACAGATAACTGAGCACCAGATCTCTCCTGTAAATAGGATCTGTAGGATTTAAAGGGATTGGTGTGTGTTGGAGGGGTTAAGAAAGGAATGGTGATAAAGATTCGAAATCCCATTAGACTGGGATCAAGTCTGAAGGCAGCCAGTGTCTTCTCTTGTCCCTGTGACTTACAGCAGTCTCCCTGTTGTGGTCCTTGCCGTCTCATGGTCTCTTTTCAACATACCAGCCAGACTGATCACTTCTTGCTCAGATCTCCCAGTGGCTTCCCACCTCATCAGAGAAGCAGATAATGAATACCGAGCCCTTTTAGAGTTGAAACTCTTTAGAAGTTGAAAGGGGCAGTGGCAAACTAATGCTGTGTTCTCCTACACTCTTTATAAGACCCCGGGGTTGTGATGCTGACAGGACTTTCCTTATACACCTCTCTGTCATGTTCTGCTTAGAACGCATTGGCTTTCCCAGCTTGGCATCTTTTTTTTTTTTAATGAAAAAATTATAGGTCTAATTTCAAAAAAATGAAATGTATGCAAGCTTTCCTGCTTCTGTCACTTCTTTATTCCTGTAGCACATAAATCATTTCCCTTTTTAAAATTAAATTTTGCTTGCCATGACTTGGTAATGGGTTTTCAAAGGAGGCAGAGTAGCCAAGCTGTTGGGTCAAGAGCCAGCTGCGCTGCCTGCTCAGGAAATCTTCTCACTGCTGGCTGGTATGGACCTTGGTTCCTTCATCTGGGCCTTATGCTCCCTTTGGAAGTTACCTAGAAATTCTCGCCCTGACTCTCCTCCCTGGACCGCCTTTCTGGCTCTCCAGTCAGACACGACTGAGCGACTTCACTTTCACTTTTCACTTTCCTGCATTGGAGAAGGAAATGGCAACCCACTCCAGTTTCTTGCCTGGAGAATCCCAGGGACAGAGGAGCCTGGTGGGCTTCTGTCTATGGGGTCGCACAGAGTCGGACACAACTGATGCGACTTAGCAGCAGCAGCAGCAGCAGCAGCAGCAGCAGCAGTCACCATTCTGGAGGATGAAAGAACCTGGGATTTGGGCAAAATAAGATTGTGTCTTCTAATGCTTCTTGGGTGCTTATCCATGCATTCATTGAGCACTGACTGTTGAAAGCAGAACTCCAGATGTTGTTGGGATTTTGGCCGATCTTCTCAAGGTCCTTAAAAATGAAGTTGGTTGAGATAAAACCTAGAACAAGTGGTCACTGCCACTATTGTCTGTGATCCTTTTGACAGTCCCACATCTGACCCATGAGTGACCTTTGCTGCAAGGCCACAGTCCTAACATGCTGCCGATGCACCAGTCAGTACTACCACCCCCCCACCACGCCACCCCCGCCCAGGCTGTTGACCCCCATGGACTCACTTTTCCTCCATTAAGTGAGACAGGCATGGCACTAAGGAGTCTAGAGTTATTTTTGACATTCAAAAGAGATGCTATCTGCCAAGCTTGGCGAATGGGAAACCTTGCCTTCTCAGGATGCTGCCAGGCATCTGCAAAGGGCTGAGGAGGTCAAAGTCTAGGTGCCACTGGAATTGAAAGATGAATGAAAGGGGCCCTGGAGGTCAGGGGAGGACTCTTAGAGGAAGTGGATCTTCAACTGGACGGTGACAGATTCAGAAAGAAGAACGTTATTTCAGGTGAGGACGAGGAAGATACTCCGGACTTTGAAGCTCAGAGAATGAGGGTTTTTTGTTGTTTTTTTTTTCTTTGCCTTTTTTAGCTTTCAGCGTAGACAAAATTCAGCCTCCATAAGCAAAACTCTGTTTTTTTTACCTCCTAGAAGATGTCACTTTCCCCTGAGGGCTCATGTAGTTCTGGGTCCTACTCTCACGGGCCCCGTTGTGGTTAGGACCCAGAGGAAGTCTCTTGGAGGAAAAATCAAGTTGTCTCTTATTAAATGGAAATGTTCCCTTGGGTCCGTAAGAAAGAAAGGAAGGGCTGCAGCAACTTTGCGGCAGGGGGTAGAGGAGTGAGGAGCGAGGCGGCTGATTTCCTGGCTGTGTAAAGGGCTGCTTCTGGGCTGAACAAGCAGCTTCAGAATCATCGTCTGGGGCACCCTGCTCCTGTCCCTTCTGTGTCACTCAGTACTTTTCCAAAGTGATTCTGTCCTTCTGCTTGGTACTAAAGTTAACAGCGTCAACTGCATTTCTCCTCACTAGATTCTAAGCTCCTAAAGAAGTAAGAATCACGCCTTTCTCACATTTGTATCAATATATGTTTGTTGAAGGGCTTCCCTGGTGGCTCAGCAGTAAAGAATCCGCCTGTAGTGCAGATGCGGGTTCAGTCCCTGGGTTGGGATGATCCCCTGGAGGGAAGGGCATGGCAACGCACTCCAGTATTCTTGCCTGGAGAATCCCATGGACAGAGGAGCCTGGTGGGCTACAGTCAGTGGGGTCCCAAAGAGATGTTCCTAAAGCAGCTGAGATGATATAAAAACTTGGCTAGATTCCAGAGGGCTTCAGGTGTCCCTCATCGTACCACCTTCCTTAGAGTCCAGTATGTCCTTTAATAGTAGCTCATTGCCAGTTGATTTAATTCTCAAAGGAAACTGTCTAGTTCCAAGAAACTGGGTTTCTCTCAACATTTGCTCACCTTTCCAAACCAGAGGAACAACCTTCATAAATTGGTCCACGTCTTTGGTTGGTTATTGCTCATTTGTTACGATGCTTAACAGCCCCTGGAGTCTGCACAGTCTACAGGTTGCTCTTTCTGAGAAGCACCCTTAAGTTAGAGCAAATGGTAGCCTGTCTCCAGGGTCAGTGCATCCACCCTTCCTACCTCTTCCTGTAGATAACAGAATTCATTGTGGAAATCAAGGAACAGTGATGGGGCTATTAGCACACGGGACATTGACAAGTTCTATTGAAATGTGGGTTCTGTGGATCAGAAACACAGTACAGGTTACAGTTCAGCCCGGAATCTATCAGAAAGTATTGGGAAAGAAGAGGCTCAGCCAGTAAAATGTTCATGATTAGGAAGATTGCTTGGTGGATGGCACTTAGGCCTGAAGTATACTTCATGGATCACTGCCTGGCTCTGTGTTATTGAGGATGAGGTCTTCTGTTTCCCGTAAGAGTTCTCCACAGAGGATCCCGCATGAGGCAAGTTCACAACAGGCAGGTCACACTGTCTTCCTCACCGTTCCACATGGGAGCATTGGGTCTTTAAAACAAGAGAGAAAATATTTTAACAAAGATATCATACGTACACCATGCCAGAAACTAGCCTCACAGGGCACTGACTCCTGTTCCGTCCCCAGCACATGCACTTTCAGAAAGAGGGAGGAGACTAGTGATCGTTGGTTCTTCTGAGCTTTGCTTTTATGCTCCAGGAAGCGCATTCCATCCCATAGTTCTTGAAAGAAAGAAAAGTGAAGTGTGTCCGGACTTGAACAAACAGGGAGTATTGTGGACGCCGCCCTTAAATGGACTTGCTGACACTGGATGCTGAGGTCGTCTGCCTGAGCTGAGGAGGTGGTCTCACGCTGCCAGCCCTGCTAACTGCTCATCCTACGCTCAGCCGGGTCGTTCACACCGCACAATGTCCTTCTCACGGCAGAACTTTCCTCAGGCTTTTCAAAGACCTCCCAGTCTTTGATGCTTTACCTCAGAACGCCTCTCTAAAACCAAGAGCAACGACTCTAAAACCAGGAGCACAGGCGTTACTGGCCACCTCGGGCGGTTGAACCGTGTAGCCAGTGGCTCAGCAGCTGTGCAGCAGTGGCGGGCCCTCAGCAGGACGTGGGCCTCAGCTTCTCACGCCATGCCCTTCATGCGCTCCCCCAACATGTGACCCCGTGCTGGGCGTATGGCATCACAGTTGCAGGATTCTATGCAGCAAGCCCTAATGAACCAGAATCCTCAGTTAACCAGATGCTCCCCATGCCTCATCCCCTTTTATGATATTTCAAGAAGGAAAAGAAGAGTAAATAGTAAAAAGCAGCCGTATGTTTTTCAAAATATTTTTCTCATTATGAAATTATTTCCATTATGGAAAGCACAAGTATAATAATAATAATAATAATAATTGCCACTCTTCTGTGAGCATGAACCACATGTCAGGCCTTATGCTAAGCCCTTTCCATACATTTTCTTAATCTTTATAGCACTCCTATAAGGAGGCTCGTATTAACCAGGGGAGGAAACAAGACACTCAGAAAGTTTACAGCAAGGAAGCCACACAGCTAGTAAGTGGTCAGACTGGATTTCAGGTCAGGTCTGTCTGGCTTCAAAGCTGCTATGCTTATCCAGGCTTTGATATTGCCTCCCTGAATAGCACCAATAATCTCATCAGTATTTATCTGTTTCCTTCCAGTCTTTCCGAAGCATTTTTTAAGAGAGAATATTTTATATATGCAATTGTTATATCTTAAAATTTCATTTATTATAAAATAAACCTTTTTTCATATTATTATAAACATTTTTATAGACACCTTTTTAATGTTTGCATAATAGTACATAACATGAATATATCAGAGTTTACACACTCCCTTTCTGTAAGAAGTTTATATCATTTCCTCTAGGCTTTTGTTTGTCGCTTTAATGTATAATGTATAATTAACATTATAATGAACATCTTTATATATAAAAACATCAGCATTTTGGTGGTTTCTTTAGGATAAATTCCAGGAATCTCTTATTGCCAAAGTTATTTTCCTTCTGAGCAGTAGTGGAGAGATCAGAGAATCAGAGCCTGCTATGTGCTTAGTTTATAATCAGCTCTGTCTACAGAACCTTCCACAACTATCGCTGAAGATACTGAGAACCAGTGCTCGGAATGAAAACCCAGGGTTTCTATATAGCTCTAAAGCACAACAGGGAAAAAAAAATTTCTTTAGTGAATACTGTGCTTAGGCAAGAAACTGAGCCTAAGCAGATATTTTTCCACCTCATTATCAAATCTCCAGAATACCTTTAAGAATTTTGATTTTTAGTCTCAGACCTCTTGAATTTGCATGGGAATGTCTGTTACCAATTATTTTAATTACACTTCCACACCTAAGATAGAGGGTCAGTGTTGTGGGACTGCCTAAAGCTGGAGCCCGTGGTAATGGTAGTGGAGAATGGAAGCTGACAACCTAACTGCCAGCTCTTCCTTCCTTGTTAGCTTCTGTCCAGGCCTGATGGAGGAACCTGGGGCTGAAATTGGTGCCAACATGAGTGGTAGAGTGTGGCAAGAAGCAGCAGTAGAAGGTAGCGTCTGTTCCTTCGGCAGCTGTGCATGTATATATGCTCAGTATGCTCAGTTGCTCAGCAATGTCTGATCTGAGACTCCACGGACTACATCCTGCCAGCCTTCTCTGTCCATGGGATTTCTCAGGCAAGAATACTGGAGTGAATTGCCATTCCCTCCTCCAGGGGATCTTCCCAACACAGGGATCGAACATGTGTCTCTTGCATCTCTTGCATTGACAGGTGAATTCTTTACCATTGAGACACCTAGGAAGCTCCCTCCTTAGGCAAGTGGCTCAGTTAAGACCTTGCTTTAAGTAAAAGTACAGAGCCAGGATTTTGGAGGGATACATGCTAGTGTATTAATTCCCAAGAAACTAAGGCAAAACACAATGTACTGGAGAGGACGTTTAGCTGGAAGTCAAGAGACTCGGGTTCAGATCTAATCCTCATACTAAATAGGGAGCTTTGGCAACTCCGTTGACTCCTTGTTTCTGTGTGTTATATGTGAAATGGAAGACTGGACAGGATTTTGAGCTTTTGGGGATTTTGGCCCCTTTTGAGAATCCGATGAAAGCTATGAGTCTTCTTTTGATAAAAATGTGCATGAAAATATCATGATGATGGCTCTGAACAATATTAGCAAAAATTAACATATAAAGCAAATATAGAAAATTTTGCATATATTTTTCAGGATTCACAGACAACGTGAAACCTTGGGTTAAGAACCCTAAGGCTGCGTGGTCTTTAAGATCCCCCTTTGTCCTCACATTCTTGCATTCTATCAGTGAAATAATGATTTGTAATAATACTCTGAAACTTCAATTTTGTTAACTAGGGCAAATCATTTCCTGAGAATTCCAGTTAAGATATATATAATAGCAGTAGCTCGTAACCTTTTATTGTATTGAGAGAGTATTGTGTGGTCAAGCACATTGTTCGGTGCCTAAATATAGTTTGTGTCCCTGAATGATAATCCATGTAATGAGTTGTGTGAAAGGCTTGGTGAAGCCAACTTTACCATTTATTAAACACTTAATCCCAGCATTATCTCCTTAAATTCTTGCACCCATGTTTGGAGGTAGGTGTTGTAATCCCTGTTTTGCAGATGAGAAAAGTGAGGCTCAGAGCTGTTGAAGGCTCATCCCGCAGAGCCCTTCCAGGGATGGAGATGGGATTTGAACCCAGCTCCCTGGACTGTACAGTGGGTGCTCTTGCAGTGCCTGCTGCTCTTGTTAGTAAACTGCTGACTCCTCTGATTTACTTAAATAATAATCACAGAATCCAACTCGTGTGCAAAATTTTTGACATAAAGGACAGAAAGAGTGTTCCTGCGGGGGTCAGCCAACCACATTCTCCACATGCACCTGGACATCCCACCCTGCTGCCCCAGTCTGGACTGTGTCCGCTTGGTGACTCACGTGAGTGTAGACGTGGTCAGTGGCCTCAGCCTTGTCTGGCCTGTCCTGATATCCTGCTCCAGGTGAGTTGTTAGACCAGGAAGACTGCATGAGTTTGTGCAGACTGTGATGAGTGTGTGCCTTCAGCAGGAATAGCATCAGGCCTGATGTTCTGTGTGCGTGCCCCGCTGGGCCCATTCTCATCGGGTGCTGTTGACTGTCTAGTTTGCATAGGGTGTCCCGTACCCATGGCCACATCTGGCCTGTACTGTGCTACGATGCTTTATTGGAACACCGCCATACCACTCTCACGCACTTACGTCTTATCTGTGGCTGTTTTGGTGCTTGCAGTGGCGGAGTTGAGCATGCCCTCCCTACAGAGCTGAAAATATTTACGCTCTGACCCTTAAGAGAAGAATCCTCTGACCCTTGATACAGCCAAACAACTTAGGACTGTAGTTCATCAAATCTAAGACAATATGTTTGTAATACAGATTATTTTTACATGTACCGCTTGGAATTAAAACAGCATTATTGTGAGACACCATTTACTGGGAGACCACCAATTCTTGGAGAAACTGAAATCTGAAAAGAATTGTGCATCTTACAAACAAAATTTGGTACTTTTCAGAGAGATGTTTTAGAGTTTTTTTTTTTTTTAATGTAAATATGGATTGTCTTAAAGACTATTTTCGTTTGCCCATAAATCAACCAGTCTGTTGACTCCTTGTGAAACCTATAGTAACAGACCATGTCATGAGGCCCAGTGAATTAGAAAAGTGCTGGCTTTTTGGCATCTGTCTTCCCAAAGACTGCTGCTATTAATGAGTAAAAGAAATATTTTGGCATTGTTCTCCGATACTATTTTCAACTGTTAGTATAAATATTTAGGGTGTTTCAGTACAGTGGCTTATGTGGCAGTAAAATTGTTAGTTCTTTTCTCTTAGGGCTGGTATATTTGAAGAGCATGCCTGTTCTTAAACCATGTTATGAGGCTATGTACAAAAGGCTTTGTAATAGTTTGGAATGGAAAACTTCTCAGATGCTGCCTATGGTCAGATTCTTACCAGTCTGAAAAATATGCTAATTACATACAAGGCTCTGAGCAAAGACAGGGAACTCAATATTCCAATTTTAAACTTCCTCAATACAAAAACAGGACACCACTTAAGGGGGAGGTAGTGGTGAATGCACAGATAGCCTCTGCCTTGCTGTGTGTACACACACCCACCGTTTTGCTCACACACTTGCACACTCACATAAAATATCCAGAGAGCATCCGTATTTGTGCATATAAGTCATGTTTTGTGTTTTTCTCCAAAAATAGAAATTTAGGAATTCTGAGTCAGGCCACTTCTTATTTGGCTAATTCAGCTGCCGAGTAAGTTATTAATGACCCGCAGATGTTGTTTATAGTGATTGGATATTTTCAGTTGTGAAATATTTTCTTTTTTGTGTGTTGCAAGTTATATTCCTTAATATGCTCCATAGCATCTGAATCAAAGTTTGATGGCAGAACAGTTTGCATGTCCAATGTAATTGCTTCTAAGTGAGCTCTTCATTCTTCACATTTTTAGCTCTAATTGCTTTTTTTCCCATATGTCTAAAAATAAATATTTGCAATTTTTGCGTTCTGCTACTCATTGTAATACATAAAATATTTGTACACTGAGCAAAATTTACTGATAATGTTCGCAATGGGCTATTTAGAGAAAGTAAGGTTTGTGTGGTAAGAGGAGATAAAATACATTTTTATTAGTCTAAATGCCAAAGACAGCCATTTATCATATTTTGAAAGAGTATTTTTAAAGGAGTGGCCAGATATTTGACCCCTGGGACTATTTAAATAGACTAAGTTGGAAAAAGAGATCTAGAGTCAAAAATAGTCTGTTTTGCTATACAATGGATATTTCAAATGATCTTTGGAGGTGGCAATTAATTTTTGATTATCAGGAACAGGGGCCCCACTCTGTAGATTATCCAAGCCCCTGACTTCCTGGGAAGGTCCCCTCTGCCTTCTTTTGAGTTTATTCCAGCTCATTAGCACCTCCACCCGAAGGCTGGCAGAGAAAAGCAGAGGAAGAAAAAATGAAGTCACTTCTGCTGCTCTTAATGGCCTTTGGAAAGAATGGATCATGAATGAAAGAAACCAGTGGGAAAAATAAGCTATTGGATTTTCTGTTTTCTTTTATCCTTGCCTCCCTTCATCAACACAGATAATCAATAGCTGGCTTAAAAACTTTTAAATGAACTCTACATTGGAGGACTTTTGCAGTTATAATAGCAATATCATTATTTTCTTTACAGTCCCAAATATGGGTGAATTCCAAAGAGGTAAATATTATCCAGTCTCCATGTTGCCATGTTCCTGAGCTTTTTTATTTTTTTCAAACCTTCCCCTAATCAGTTTTTATGCACAAAATTCCCCTCCCCCGATCTTAAAGGTAACAATTATTTGTACAGGTTCTAATATGAACATCTATTGGCCACCATAACTTAAACTCATGTCTTATGATCCTGACCTGGTGATATTTTGTGTTACTGAATGTTGACAGTTTTAACCTCCATCATCATGTTTACTTCTGACCGTGTTGTTATACTTACAGTTCACCCAGAACAGTCTGTGACAAAGATTTGCTTTTATCAGAACAGCTGCCAGATTTATACCACATCTCAAGGTTCTATAGGACGTGACAATAAAGTCATTCTTCAGTGTTTGCATTACTTAGCCATCTTTTGGATGTGTGTTCTTTAGGGTATCCTGGCTACATGCATCTCAAATTTCAGCCCCTCTCTTGGACCACCAGGCAGCCCAGAGCTTTTGAGCTTTGTCTTGGAAGCTCCTTCCATCAATCAGAATACCAAATTTACATTGTTAGGTTCCCTGGAGGTGTTAGAGCTCTGGATTCAGCAATTATTGTGAATAAGAACCTTGCGCTAGGGTGAGTGCCAACATTCCAAGTGCGAGCACAATGGAAAAGAGAAGTGGTTTATGTTAGAATATGGTCACATTCTTCTGATTAAACCCACTCAAAAAAGACAACATTGTAATATTTTCCAATGACTGTTTATCATGAATTACGTCAGCCTTCGTTTAAATTGCTATTATTTCTCCTTAATGCTTCTTGGTGCCTGCATAATTTACAGCACTGGCAGCCTCGGGACCATGAAATAACCTTTCACAACCAATGCACAATAGTCAAGAGCATGGCGTTTTTGTTGTTAATTATTATAAGACTCCTTTAACTTTTACAAAGTGACATAAAATATTGTTGAGGTATTTATGGTTCGAGCTACTTTTACATGGATCTATTTTGCTTCTGGCTAGTTCTTAACTAAAGCAATCATTTGTGGTTATTAGGCCGCCAGAGATATTATGTCAGAACTAGTTTAAGAGTATTATTATGTATCACATGTCATACACTACATGTCAGCACTTGAGGCTGCCTTTCAATAAAAACAAATGTAATTTTAGTTTGTGCTCTTTTAGGGATCGACAATTTGAAGCTAACCTGAGTTCATTCGAAGGTGTCCCAACTATTGGGGAGGGAGCCTGTCTCAGCCTTCACTGTTCGTCTCTTTCCTGTGGATTTAAGACCTTTCCAAAACAAACCTTGGCCAAGGTTTAATTCAGAGTGAAGATTTGCTTCTAGGGAGCAACAGAATTAGCAAAGACTGGTTAATTGCCCATGGCTGAGCTGGGTTTGGTTCCCCCATTTGGTGGGTTTTCTCTAGATTTCCTAGAAGAAATCTAGGTCTTCTGGACATGAAGAGAGTCCAGCCCAGTGAAGACCCTGCCTCACTGTTCAAAGAGGCTACCCCCAACATCCTGGAGAGAAGTCTTGGGTAAAGAGTGACAGAAATAAAAAGGAGGGGAACACGTTTGAGTTTCCACAAAGCTACACTTCCAAGCAAACTTTGAATTAGTATGTCACTCCCCTGGGTTCCAAATACTATGCATATTTTCCAGTCCCTGCTTATTTAAAGCAAGAAAGGAAGGGCGTGCCAGAAAGTTTTACAAAGAATGAAAACACATTAATGACTCATGTGAACAATTACTGATTTTTTTAACATATAATTTCTTAATTACTGTCAGCCAAAATAATTTGCATGATAATATTTTCCCTTCCCCTCCCCACTCTAAGAGCCCTAAAATAGTGATCAAAGGGCCTATTTGATCATTAGTAGGGAAATATAACTCCTTAATTCTCAGTGGCCTGATGGGACTCTGACATTGGATATTCTTTAGAATAATCACCTTCAACACAATAGGCAAAATGAGCTTTCCAGTAAAACAAACAGCTTTGAAAAGAGCTTGGGGGCATTTTCTTTAGCTTGAATTCAAGGAGGAAATTGTGACTTTTATGAAACTTGCATAAATTTACATGTATCCTGTCAGAGTTTTAAAATTAGACAACATGCCTGAATGCCCTGGAAATGAGTCTGCCATCCAGATTTAGAGTGCTTTTAGCTTTTTTAATTAAAGACATTTCACAAGCCAACCCCAGAGAAAGAAGAGAATTAAGATTACATAAGAATGTAGCAAAGTTTGAGATTTAATGAGTGAATATTACCAATTTATAAAGGAGATAAAAGGTATGAAAGGAGCAGTTATTGGAAGTTCTTTTGCCTTTTTTTTTAAAAAAATCTAAGAAATGGAAGAAGTGAAAAGGCCAGGCTGCCATTTGCTGTAGCCCTTGTTCTGGAACTGGTTCAGAGCTCGCAGAACTGACTTGGGGCTGTGAGGCTTGTTAATGAGCTCTTGTGGCAGTGAACTGGGATCATGGGTTTGTCACATGAATATATGTGTGTGTATAAAACTCAAAAGATAGAAGAGTTGTTGCTGCCATGTGGTTGTGAGAAACCCAAAACAGTTAAAACCTTCCTAGAGACCACGTTTGCAAGAATCAGTGCAAATCCTACAAGTGCTCGTTTTCAATTCTTTAATAACTGCTGATAGTGAAATATAGTTATTGAAAATTATTTTTAGCTCCACATGTTATACCGCTTTAAGAACTTAGACTAAATACTGTCAGCCTGTGTTTGCTTTCCTAGCATGTTATTCATTTATTGAGAAATTCAGAATGTAAAACATCTGGGAATAAGTTGGTGTGTGCAAAGTCATCTCTAAAATGTGTATATTTAAGGACTTCTTTTGTGTATTTATTTAGAAATATGGGAAAATTCTGTAAACATGTTCTGGAATATATGTAGCATTTGAATATGAAAAAGAGAGTTGGCATAACTGAAAACCCAAATTTCATTTTCTATAAATATTACTCTGTTGGAGGAGTGGGTTTCTGAAATTAGAGAATTCAGATTATGGTTAGCAATATTTACAGGGAAGTAGTATCTCTCCCTCTTTGCCCTAGACTGAACGTGTGAACCAGAAATGTCCATTCTGGCCCCTTCTGGGGTGTGATATGATGTTTATGTCTAAATAAAGAAGTTAATTTATTTCAGCATTTAAAGTCCTGAGTTGGAGCTGTGCAAACCCCATGGTGTAGGTATAACAGAGTACAACCAGAGGGGCCAATAACTCCCTGGTCTGTGCAACAATTAGTCCGTATATTTTCTAGCCAGCCTCTAAGAAACTGGCAGCATCACCACAATCTCAGTAATTGGGAAATAACACAATACAGAGAGGAATCAGAGGAGGGGATGTTATCAGTGATTTGTAATTTTCTCCTTTTAAGGAGAGGTAGAAATAAACCCCAATATTACATAGCTCTTTTCAGTGCTTATAAATTTCACATTTTGTAATCATTGTAGTAGCTTGGAAGCCTCAGGGCAGTTCTTCCTGCCCCATGTTCTCTAATCCTCTTCTTTTTCTGAAACAGGATTCTCTGTGATATGAACAGAGTTCACATAATTAAGTTTATATGGTCTAGTCCAGTGGACTGGACCATGATCTCTATGCTGGGCTGTGCTTAGTTGCTCAGTCGCGTCCGACTCTTCGCAACCCCATGGTTTGTAGCCTGCCAGGCTTCTCTATCCATGGAGTTCTCCAGGCAAGAATACTGGAGTGGGTTGCCATGCCCTCCTCCTCCAGGGGATCTTCCCAACCCGGGGAACGAACCCAGGTCTCCCACATTGAGGAGGGATTCTTTACCACCTGAACCACCAGGGAAGCCCTGGTAAGATGAGCTCTGTAATCCCCCAAACACCACTTTCTTGAGATTCTAAAACCCATTCTGTGGAGGAGGTTCTTTAGAAGCCCATGGGTTTCCAGCTAAGGGACATTCTCTCCAACTGTCTAGGGAATGGGGTCCTTTGAAAACCTCACTGCTTTACTTGTATGTCACAACCACCATGATCCCTCATTTGTTGCTTTGTCTCTGGATTTGATAGGGTTCAAGGTCCTTCATCAGAGTGTCAGGAGAGTTTGTAATTTCCTCTGTTCTGTCTCATCGCAACAAAACTTTGAAGCAACAGACCGGCATTACAGCCCTCAGAGGGACCAGTGTTACAGCTCCATGTTACGGCTCAGTTTTATTTAGAAAGTAAAGGAAAATACATCCTCAAGGCATGGGGACATGCCAAATCAAAAGACCCGAAGAGAAGAGAGGCCCTGGCCCAATTTTGGCTCCTCTTGTTATATGATTTTTCTTCTCCCCTGGGCCTGCCCTGTGTACATTGGGCTAGCCAGAAGGGCTGTTTGTTTTACCTGAGGTCCTCACTCCAGTCCTCAGACCTTCCTTTGTTCTAGTTTCACGGGCTTTTCCCTTCCTTTTAGCCACTGCCATTCTGGACTCCTTTTTCCTATTCATACCTACCTAACATTCCTCTCTCAAGAGATGGGAGGCCCAGTTCTTTGGGAATAGGGGTGTCGAGGTCTTTCTGGCTACATCCTGCTGAACTAGGATGGCAAGGGGCATTGGGCCTCCTCCTCTTGCTAGTCTCAAGCTTCAGAGTCCTTATAGCAGTGTCCGTCTAAGGGTGAGTGGTATTTTCCCTGATCGGCTGTAGCTTTATATATCCTTGTTGAACTGGCACTGTATGTTGTAGCTTTTTGACCTGAGCAGAAACAAAATGGATTCAGTTTAGTTCAGTCGCTCAGTCGTGTCCGACTCTTTGTGACCCCATGAATCGCAGCACGCCAGGCCTCCCTGTCCATCACCAACTCCTGGAGTTCACTCAGACCCACGTCCATCGAGTCTGTGATGCCATCCAGCCATCTCATCCTCTGTCATCCCTTCTCCTCCTGCCCCCAATCCCTCCTAGCATCAGGGTCTTTCCCAATGAGTCAACTCTTCGCATGAGGTGGACAAAGTATTTGAGTTTCAGCTTCAGCATCAGTCCTTCCAATGAACACCCAGCACTGATCTCCTTTAGGACGGACTAGTTGGATCTCCTTGCAGTCCAGGGAGCTCTCAAGAGTCTTCTCCAACACCACAGTTCAAAAGCATCAATTCTTTGGTGCTCAGCTGTCTTCACAGTCCAACTCTCACATCCATACATGACCACTGGAAAAACCATAGCCTTGACTAGACGGACCTTTGTTGGCAAAGTAATGTCTCTGCTTTTGAATATGCTATCTAGTTGGTCATAACTTTCCTTCCAAGGAGTAAGCGTCTTTTAATTTCATGGCTCAATCACCATCTGCAGTGATTTTGGAGCCCCCCAGAATAAAGTCTGACACTGTTTCCACTGTTTCCCCATCTATTTGCCGTGAAGTGATGGGACCAGATGCCATGATCTTAGTTTTCTGAATGTTGAGCGTTAAGTCAACTTTTTCACTTTCCTCTTTCACTTTCATCAAGAGGTATTTTAGCTCCTCTTCACTTTCTGCCATAGGGATGGTGTCATCTTGCATTTATAAGGTTATTGATATTTTTCCCAGCAATCTTGATTCCAGCTTGTGCTTCTTCAAGCCCAGCCAACTCCAGATTCCCCCTCGCCAGGAGAAGGATCCCCCAAAGAGAGACTGTAGCCACCCCAAGAATTCTCCAACTTATTCTTTGAGATCATGTATGGTCTGAATGTTCTTCTTGAGGACTGCGAGACTTTCTTTAACTTAGCTGGAGGTATGTATATACCCAGAAACAACATGTCTCATTCAAGGTGGCTCAAGTCCCTCCTTGTTCAGGGATCAGGAGATCTATCATCTATTTTGGAGTACAACCCCTGCCAAGCTGTGTTGGCTCTTTAGAGCTGTCCTGAGAAATCTTATCCCCAGAAACCAGATTTTGGGGGTGTTAATTAGAATGACACTCATCTGTAGTCCTGAATCTGAGATCTCCCAGGGGCTCACAGGTGTATTGAGTGTCCTCTTCTGTTTTCTTCTGTGGCTTGACTCGTTAGTAATGAATCCAAGAGTCATGTCCTGGTACCTTGACTGCTGTGGGGGTAGAAAGTATTACAGGGTAGGGGCCCTTCCATGTGGGCTGGAGTCGAGCCTTTGAGGACCCATCTTTCCAGACTTTAATTAGGACTTGAGTCCCTGGAACATATAGTGGTGACTCTTTAGAATCTTTTGGGTCCTGGTTGACACCCTACAAGTGTATGTCCTGTTGGAATTGCCGAGTGGCCATAGTGCAAGACTGGAGGGTGTGAGCCTCTGGATCTAGGAAGAGGTCATTGACATAAACAAAAGGTCTTCCATGTAGCATCTATCAGGACTAAGACCAACCTCTTCTTTAGGGGTAATAAAGGTGCAGAGGAGAGCTATTGGTAAAGCTTCCTTCCATCCGAGGGAGGTCTCCTGGGTTATCTTTTTTATCACTGATTTTAAGAATTGGTTGGCTCTTTCTACTTTTCCTGAAGACTGAGGTCTCCAGGCACAATGGAGATGATAAGTAATGCCCAATGCTTTAGCGACCCCTTGGGTGGCCTTAGGAGTAAATGATGTCCCATTGTCACTTTGTAATGACCTGGGCAGACCGAATCTCTGGATGATTTCATAGAGCAGTTTTTTAACCACCTCCTTAGCCTTCCCCGGAGAAGGCAGTGGCAACCCACTCCAGTACTCCTGCCTGGAAAAGCCCATGGACAGAGGAACCTGGTAGGCTGCAGTCCATGGGGTCACGAAGAGTCGGACACTTACTGAGCAACTTCACTTTCACTTTTCATTTTCATGCATTGGAGAAGGAAATGGCAACCCACTCCAGTGTTCTTGCCTGGAGAATCCCAGGGATGGTGGAGCCTGGTGGGCTGCCGTGTATGGGGTCGCACAGAGTCGGACATGACTGAAGCGACTTAGCAGCAGCTTCAGCCTTCCCAGTCTGGGTGAGGAAGCCTTCAATCCATTCTGTGAATGTATCTATCATGATTAATAGGTATTTATACCCTTGAGAAACTGGCATCTTGGGTGAAGTCCATTTGCCAGTCCTCTGCTGGATAGGTCCCACATCGTTGGACAGGCTGGGCCAGCTAGGGTCTTTGAGTTCCTTGGGGGTTGTTTAATTGGCAACTGGGACAAGAGGAAACCGCTTGCCTTATAGTCGTTTGGAAGCCTGTTCCTCTGAAGGACTTTCCTAGTAATCTTTGTAGGGCCTTTTCCCTTAAATGAGTCGTGGCATGTAAGGAGTTAACCAACTTCCTTTGGAGGTTCCCAGGCAGGAAAAGGAGTCCCTCCTTTTGGAAGCACCCCATATGATCTTCTTGAAAGCTCTCACTCTTAGCTTTAAGAGTCTCCCTTCAGTATATGAAGGAGTTTCTGGCAAATTAGGTGGCAACCCCATTAGGTCATTGTTCAGTGGTGTTCTTTTAGCTGCCTGATCGGCTGCTTGGTTCCCTTGTGCCACTTCCGTTCTCCCTTTTTGGTGTCCTTTACAGTGGGAGACTGAAACCTCAGTGGGCAGATGGACTGCCCCCAGGAGCCTAAGGATTTGATCACCATATTTGATTGGGGACCCTCGGGTGGTCAAGTGGCCTCTTTCTTTCCAAATAGCAGCATGTGTATGTAGCACCAGAAAGGCATACTTGGAGTCGGTGTAAATGGCTACTCTTTTTCTTTTTCCCAGCTCTAAAGCTCGAGTCAGGGCTAAGAGCTCAGCTAATTGGCTGAAGTACCTGGTGGCAAAGGTTTAGCCTCTGTGGTCTCAAAATTGGAGACTACTCAAGAGGACTCAGATATGCAGATGACACCACCCTTATGGCAGAAAGTGAAGAGGAACTAAAAAGCCTCTTGATGAAAGTGAAAGAGGAGAGTGAAAAAGTTGGCTTAAAGCTCAAAATTCAGAAAACTAAGATCATGGCATCTGGTCCTATCACTTCATGGCAAATAGATGGGGAAACAGTGGAAACAGTGTCAGACTTTATTTTGGGGGGCTCCAAAATCACTGCAGATGGTGACTGCAGCCATGAAATTAAAGGACGCTTACTCCTTGGAAGGAAAGTTATGACCAATCTAGATAGCATATTCAAAAGCAGAGACATTACTTTGCCGACTAAGGTCCATCTAGTCAAGGCTATGGTTTTTCCTGTGGTCATGTATGGATGTGGGAGTTGGACTGTGAAGACAGCTGAGCACCAAAGAATTGATGCTTTTGAACTGTGGTGTTGGAGAAGACTCTTGAGAGCTCCCTGGACTGCAAGGAGATCCAACCAGTCCATTCTGAAGGAGATCAACCCTGGGATTTCTTTGGAAAGAATGATGCTAAAGCTGAAACTCCAGTACTTTGTCCACCTCATGCGAAGAGTTGACTCATTGGGAAGACCCTGATGCTAGGAGGGATGGGGGGCAGGAAGAGAAGGGGACGACAGAGGATGAGATGGCTGGATGGCATCACTGACTCAATGGACATGAGTGTGAGTGAACTCCAGGAGTTGGTGATGGACAGGGAGGCCTGGCATGCTGTGATTCATGGGGTCGCAAAGAGTCGGACACGGCTGAGCAACTGAACTGAACAAGAGAAGTAGTAAAATCAATGTGTTTTCTTTGGGTAAATATGCCCTGGATCTTATAATGAACTGAAATGATAGAAAGGAGCTGGGAATAAACCTTCTGGCAAGGAAATTAACTTAAAATTCAAATTAAAAACAACCTGCCACACCACCCCCCCCCCCAAAAAAAAAAACCTCAATGTGAACAATCCACAGAGATCTCCTACAACTGGAGTACAAGGTTAAATTTGTTCATTGACAAAGGTAGCCAAACCCATTGAACCAGTCATTAAATTACCATCCGTTTTCTTAAGCATTTCAATGAGGTCTCTAGATCAATGGTAAACAAGCCAAAGAGACATGCCTCTGTGTTTAACTCTCTCTCCTGCTTGGACATTCAACACACTAGGGCAAGTACCAGTTAGGTATAGTAGAACCACACATTGGTGGATGACTCAGAGAAGACTGTTTTAAGAATTTTCATCCACTGATGTTGACCAGCTCATGCTCCTTATAATGGACAGCTCTTACATGGTCATTGAAGTAGTGGGTTAGCAGGCAGTCAAATATCTGAAAGTATCAATACTTATTAAATACTCAGGAGTTTAGATTGTCCATGGTTTCTTTCCTCCCTGAGTGACAGGTCTCTTCCCCACAGTAGCTCCCTTAGCCATCATTCAGAATATAAAATTGACTAGCCCTAGAAGAAGTATTGCTGTCTTCAGAGTTTCATGTAAACATGCATAGAGTCCTTTCATACCAAGGTATGTTCTCACCATTTGGCACATTTGTGTTTATGGTAGCTTTTAACCTGATGAGACTTTATATCTCACCCCTGCAAGAAGGCAGTCAGGCACCTGGTATTTAGAACCTACTGGGGCTGGTGGAGTTTTGAGTGAAATAGTCTACAGAATATAAAGACACTCATCTCATAGAGAGGAGACCTTTGGTAGGAGATTATGAGAACGTTATGGGTAATTGTTCACACCAGTGCCCCACTTCCCTTCTGAATTGTCACAATGTTAGTCAGTCAGCCGTGTTCAACTCTTTGTGACCCCATGGACGGTAGTCCGCCAGGCTCCTCTGTCCATGGGATTCTCCAGGCAAGAATACTGGAGTGGGTTGCCATTTTCTTCTCCAGTCTGAATTGTCACAGTAGGATTTAACTGGTAAATGTGATTCTCCTTGTCCCTCCAGGAGTCCTCTAAGTGGATGACGGGAAATAATATGAGCCCATTATCACAAATGCAGAAACTGCAGTATTAGAACTTGCGGAATGAAATGTGTTAGTGCAAGAAGTAGGAATCAGCTGGTTCCTGGTTCAGCCATTGCTGCTACTCTTGTGTTCTAGCGATGGGATGTTTTCCGTGGCCCTTAAAAAAGAAGCCGCCACTTCGTTTTGTGTATTCACAAAAGATCGTTTCTGTGTACTGACCTTTAGGTGAGATAATATTTAAGAAATTTACCCCCAGGTTTAATTCTTGGTCTGTTTTCTTATTCATTTTGTTGTTTGTTAGTTTAGTCAACCTTACTGAGTTTTCTCATTTTGTATCCAACAATGATAGTTTCCCATATTTGTCCTAAGAATTGGACAAGATAATGTATAGGAAATGTTTAGAACTGTGCTTCTGATATGATAGGTTTTAAATAAGAGCAATATTAGTCATGATCAAGATCACAGAGATGGAGTTGGTGGTATACCTGTTTCACTTCTTTTGTGTCTTGGATAAAGATAAGAGACTTCTTAGCATCCTCAGCAACTTCCTCACAAAGATATGATTTAAGTGTCTGCCCCCTCCGTATAAGCAGCTTCGTGTTCAAGCCTCAATTTCCTCAGCTTTACAATGAGCAGGATAGGGAATTCCTTGATGGTCTGTGATCAAGACACCAGACCTCCACTGCAGGGGGTGTGGGTTCAACCCCTGGTCGGGGAACTAAGATCCTACAAGCTCTGCAGCATGGCCAAAATAAAACAAGGGAGATAACCACCCTCAACACAGAGCGCCTTCCT
Organism: Aepyceros melampus; assembly: GCA_006408695.1. Classification (NCBI taxonomy): domain Eukaryota; kingdom Metazoa; phylum Chordata; class Mammalia; order Artiodactyla; family Bovidae; genus Aepyceros; species Aepyceros melampus. Next base: position 206,774 of record SJXQ01005938.1, on the reverse strand, counting down.
CCATTCACTCTTCTTTTGGTGGAGGTTGCCATTCATCAATTCAACAAATATATTTACAGAGAACTTAATGTATATTACTGCATTAGATCCGGAGCCAAAGTTAATGAATTAAACAGACGTAAGTCCCTTGCCCTTCTGAAGACTAGAATCTAAGGATGTGAATGGCATGCAAATATACACAAAATCACACACACGCACCCACACAAGAGAATTGTAGGCCATGATAAGAGCTACAAACACCAGAAGATTGCCGTCTAGATTAAAAGAAATAATGTATGTGAAAACGCGTCATTGACTATGAAATGTGGCCCTTCAGAGACTTTATTTTGACGAATGCAGCACCTGTGGCAGCCAGTGGCTGCCACACGTGCTCAGCGCCCAAGGTTTCCTGGTGACTCCACCACTCCTTTTTCTTTGAGGCTTATTTCAGAACAGAGAGTGGAAGGGAACCTTTCTGTTGAGTTTATAATAGCAATTACAAACTGATAAGGGCAAACCATTCATCAAACGATCATACCTCCGGACTTTATCTCTTTGGGTCAAATGTTTCCTGATTGATATTGACTGCCATATCTTAAGCAGCTTTGAACAGATAAGAAGCTAGAAAAGAAATTCCTTTGAAGGAGATTTGACAAAATTATGTTTTCTGATTTTTTTTTTCTTTAAAGAGAGAGATTAACTATTGTTCTTCTTAAAGAGCACAAAAGCTACAGAATTGCCGAAAATGCAAAAAAAAAATTTATGGGTACATACTGAATGAATTTCCACTGATCCAAACTATCATCTATGTTGATATTCTTTTTTTGTTCTGAAATTGTCTGGAGAGAACTTTAAAAATATTACAAATGACCCTGTACCGAAGATACCTAGGAACAGATATCCCAAGAAAGATACCTTCTTGGTTATTATATACAAGTGCCATATTGGAAAAGTGCTGTAAGCAGAGTCTCATAGGTTAAGTATAATTTATTCATTTGTAGAAACAGTGTTTGAAAGGTAGGGAAGGTAGGTTTCTGACCATGGGCCTGATAACCAGCTTCTAATTGAAATGACCATAAACATTGCAATTAATCAACTATGTACTCAATTATAAAGTATATAATTACATTCTGAACAGTAAAAAGCCTCCTAAAGAGTATATAAATCAGTTAAACAGGGCAATACAGTAACCGATCATATAAAATTATATTTGATGAGACATGTCATCTATCACAGTGTTTTCCACACAGTTCTTATCTTACATCTTTGTGATTCATTTGTGCCATGTTTTTTTGCCGCAATAAATCTCACAGTAAAGGAACTTCTTTATCTGGGCCATAGAATTCAGAGACATTATTTTGAGCGGAATGACTAGGGGATCTTGAAAGAGTTTGGAGTGGGGAAGATCCGGGCACATTTCTAAGGCTTTTTGGAAAGGTAATCTGTATTGGTCTGTCTGCCTTTACTCATTGTAAATTTCTCTGTAACAAGCTTGGGCATTTGTGCTTACGTTGTGGTCTTGATACTGTCTCCACAGTTGGCGTGTGTTGCCTTGAAATTAGCTAGATGACCTATGTTTGCTTGCGTACTTCCCACAATAGATGCTCGATATTACAACAGAGGTATAATTAGAAAAACATGCTAAATATGCATCACTCGTGATCAAGTCACTGCATGTTGAGAAGTATAGGCAGAACTAACTTAGAACCATATAGTGGTGCCTATATTTATATTAATTCTTTAAGTTTTATATGTATAATCAAGCAGGTGATTCCAAAGTCGGCTGACTTAGGAACAGTGGGACTGAAGCAAAGGAAAAGCATATTTGCATTTTTAACTTTGGCAAGTTGGAAAATTTCTGATATTTTGATAAATGTATTCCAGAATGCCTTTCAGTCTGTGGATGTTCAAGAGGTATTTGTGTCTGGTAAGATACACCAAAGGCCCTGGTCTTGTAAATTCTCACTTGTGCCTCAGAATGGATAATGGAGAAATACAAGTAACTTCAAGAAGGGTCGCTTTCTAATAAGGCAGTGATACCATTCATTTCTCTCCTTTTCCTCTCCTTCGGTTGGGACCAGATCCCAAATGGCTTTTCCATAAGTGAAGGCAGAGTCGTGCTGGGTAGTTATACCCAAATCCCTGTTGCAAGAAACAGACCCACACAGAACAACTAGCCTAGCCAAGGTAGGGCTGCCCAATGGTGTGACTGAGAGGCCATCCCCTCCATCTCAGGGGGAGCTCACATGGTTCTTCCTCCTCTTTCCTGAGAAATGTGCTAGCAGATACTTGTAGGGAGAGCAGTTGGTTTGTTCATTTATCCATATGGCCAACCAACATGTGTCGATAACCAACTTTGTCATTGTATGTAGCCCTATGTCAGGATATGGAACTAGAGCAAGGAATGCAGCATAGTGCTGACCTTTGAGGTAGACACATGTTCATGGGGGCTCCCTTGGATTCAATAGACACTTAAACTATAATGCTGTAAGCTCTGTGATAGAACCAAGTGATCCTTCTCAGATTCAACAGAAGAGAGGAAAATATGTATTATTTTTTTAATTTCATTTATTCCTTGGAATATTTTGCTGCAACTAATATAATTAAGGGACTGGCAAGTTTTACAAGTGACTAATATATTAATCCCACTCTTCCCTTCTGCCTTGTGGGATTGTCAGTTGAGTCAGGGCTTAAAAATGGAACTTGATGAGATTTGTTCTAAAGATGTTGACTAATACCAGTTAAACCCCTAAACATGACACGCAGATTGACTATGTCTTTTTCACTCTTTTTAAAGACCCAAAGATGCACCTCGTTAATAACCTGCTCCATGTCCTTAATAAAGAGCAGGCTAATTAAAAATTGTTTGCTAGCTGGAAATGAATAAATGAAGAATCACATATTAAAACAGGCATCATCAGCCTGCATAAGGAGCTGAACGTGGCTAGTGGGAATGAGAGGAGTAATTGTGAGCCCTTTATCACCAAGGATGACACGTACAAATGTAGACTTGGATACAGGGAGGAGGGTAAGGAGGCTCTTGGCAGGGCGGGCAGCCAGCTTCATCTCCCACTGTGTCCATAATACAAACTGAAAGAACAGGGAAGGAAACAGTCTGTGTCTCCTCACTTCCTCCATCTCGCCTGTCCATCAAGCCCCTTCCTGTCACAAGTCCTGCACCAACCTCTTTGGATCTATCTCTGTGGCTTGTGAAGGTCTACAGTGTAGAAGGTATTTGCCATGGTGATGTATTGTTCTCAGGGAGACAGGGAAGAGGATATTGGTCCCTCCCCTTGTGCTCTGTTCAGCTGGGCAACATGGGACTGTTTTCAGTTTCTTGACCTTGCTTTCCTATCCCTTGATTCTAAACCTCGGCATATGTCCTTCCTGGAAAAGAAACCGTGTTATCATTTTCTCACCCTTCAAACTGGCCAGCCTCTTTTGTCTTGCAGAGCTCAGCTTAAACACCACTTCCTAAGAACAGTCTTCTCTGGTGTTTCCATGATTTCAACACTCCTGTGGTATTCTCAAAGCTTGTCCTCTTGATTATTGATAACATCTGCCCACCCACTTTACCCTATCCCTCTAGTCTTCAAGTTAGAACCTCAGCCTTGTGAGAGTAGGGCCAAGGAATGTCTTGGGAACCCATGTACCTAGTATATAGCCTACATATCCTAGGAAACCAACATATGTTGAAAAGATATTTCAGTTCTGCCTACCAGCAAACAAACTCAATTCTGCTTCCCTGGAAAGCAAGAATCTTGTCTCATGATTCTTTGGTGACCCTTGTAAGGCTAATTGGTGCCCAAGAAATGTTTTTGAAAACAGTTCTTAATTCTGTTTTTATATTTACCTTAACTAGGCTTGAGAAGAGTTTTCTTTAATGATGTGAGGGACATGGAGAGGATGAACGAGCTCGGGCTTGTTTCTTTCTTAGTTGGAAGGGCTTACATAAGCAGAGTATCACTAGTTTTAGTACTGAATGAGCAATCGCCTGCGAACTGTGTGCCAGTTGTCACTGCGTTCTGCTTTACAGTCTCTCTCCTCTTTAGCCCACATCTCAGGAAACAAAAATCTATTCCTCAGTAGGGTCTTTGAGTAGGCAGCTCTATGAAGCAGATAGCATGGTGCCAAGACACATGAGCGTCTGGGTCTCAGTCTCCCTTCACGGTTACTCACCACCTTTTGTGCTCCTGGGAAATTACTTAACCTTTCTAAGGCTCAGTTTTCTCATTTTTAAATTGATAGCAATGACGCTACACACCTCAAAGGGATATTCTAGTCATCTCTTTGCACCCTCAGGGGATTGTTTGCAGGGTTCCCTCTGATAAGAAAATCGGAGGATCCTCGAGTTCCTGATATAAATTTATTGTTTCCGTATAACCTTAGCACCTCTCATACACTTTAGTCATCTCTAGATTACTTTTTCATTTTTAATTGTATTGAAATATAGTTGACTTTGGGCTTCTCTGGTAGCTTAGATGATAAAGAATCCTCCTGCAATGCAGGAGAACCTGAGTTTGATCCCTGGGTTGAGAAGACCCCCTGGAAAAGGAATCACTACTCACTTCAGTACTCTTGCCTAGAAAATTCCATGGACAGAGGAGCCTGGGGGGCTATAGTCCATGGGGTCACAGTTGAACACAACTGAGCAACTTTTACTCATAGTTGACTTATAATGTTGATGGTTTCTGCTGTACAGCAAAGTAATTCAGTTATACATATATATATAGCTTTATATATTTTTTTTATTGAGGCATAGTTGACTTCAGGTGATTCAGTTATACATATATACATGTATTACTTTTCAGATTATTTTCCACTATAGGTTATTACAAGATATTGACTCTAGTTCCCTGTGCTCCACAGTCAACCTTTCTTGCTTGTTGCACATCTATTTTTTTAAAATTAGAAATGTCATCTTTAGATTACTTTTAATGCCTAAGACAATGTTAATGATATGTAAATATTTATAAACACAAGGTAAGTGTTTTGAAACACAAGGTAAATGTTATGTAAACAGTTGCTGGCAGGTGGAAAATTCAAGTTTCACTTTTTGGAACTTTCTGAAGTTTTTTTTTTTTTTTTTAATATGGATATTTTGATCCATGGTTGTTGAATCTGAGGATGCAGAAGCACTCAGATTTGGAGGGCCAGCTCTACGTGAAGCTTGCGTGAAGAGCTGCTTGCAGTGTTCTCAGCACAGCACCAGGCATAAGACATTTGTTAGTGACCTGCAGTGTCTGGCAGTGCTCGCCTCAGTCCAGAGAGACCTGATAGCCTCCATCTGCTCCCTGGGTGGTGGTGGTGGGACAGTACCCAGAGAGACCTAGGATTCATCTGTCTAGACTATTCCAGAGCTAACGTGTTCTTGCCTCCATTTCTGTCCTCTCCCCCTCTACTGCTGCCCAGCGCTTGCGTGCAACAGCACGGACCACTCTCAGTTCCAGATGTGCCACGCCCTCCCTTATCTTGGTAGCTTTCCAAGTCAACTTGAAAGTTTAGAATCAGATTTATTTATTCAACACTTTTCCTTTTTTATCTCTTATAACAGCCTCTGTTTTTTTCTAAGTTTGTCTTCCTCAATATTTTTCTAAACTGATTTCATAGGGAAGACAATCTTTCCTTGGAATCAACCAACAACCAACAGGAGCGTACTTGACCAAAAAATAGTGGGAAGACAATTGTAGGACATAAAACCCAAAAATAATAATGGGAAGGATGGTGATGATGCTTATGTGCTGTTTACTATATGCCAAGCACTCATCTGAGCCCTGAATCATTTTCTCCACTTGGCAGAGGATGAAACTAGTTGGCTGTGTGAACCGTATAGTGGAAAGAGTATGTAATTAGCTTAGTTTGCCCTCAGAACTGCATCCTGGTAGAAAAGTATTTTTCTCCATTTAATATCCAGCAAAAGAAAGAGATCACCTTCCCACAAGTTCTCCCCTTGTTTACCTGAGACGTTTGACTTAGTTTATACACGTCTGCATCTCTGTAGCTTGATCATGACATTGAATGTCAAAAATAATAAAAGAGGGGGGGAAACAGTATGAAGTGAAATCTATGTTTACTGGTAAGAAACATAAAGCATTTGGCATCAGCAGAAAGCTTGGTCTTTGATGTGGAAAAGAGAGTTCTTGCTGTTTCCATTTGGGTCAGAGAAAGAGATGATGGCTCTATGATAAGTTTAGTGAGTTCTTAAGCTAGATGTAATCATTGATCCTGCCCTGAGGACATGCAAGTATGAAATACCCATGTCAGGAAAAATGTAATCAGCGAGGAACCACACAACAGGAAAAGCAGAAAATATTTAATAAGACAGGTCCCAATTATCCTATGAGTGAGACTTTGTTATGAGATGAAGCTATATATATGTGTGAGTTGGAGGTTGATGACGGATGATGGAAGAGACAGAGAAGTATGGATGGGTAATTTTTGGTGAATCTTCCTTTTTTAATTTATTTTTTATTGAAGTATAATTGAATTACAGTATTAACTGTTGCACAGCAAAGTGACTCAGTTGTACTTATATCTGTATGTGTGCGTCTATATATATTCTTTTCTATTATGGATTATCACAGGATATTGAATATAGTTCCCTGTGCTATACACTATGACCTTGTTGTTTATGCATTCTATATATACCAATTTTGATGGATCTTCCTACCTCCAGACATACAGAAGCCAACAGCCTGCAGTGTCCCTATTCTGGACAGCAGCCTGAGGAGGAAATGTTTTATTTTAGGTATAGCAGTGTCCTCAGTTTTAAACAATTCCCCCCCTCCCCCGTCTTCAAAAATGTTCACACGATTAATGCCTCTTGCATGTATTCAACAAAAGTTGCCTAGCAACCATCAAGAAGCATTTTTGGAGTGCAAAGGGTCTAAAAATGAATGAAGAGGAAAAACAGTTTGTTGCAGCTGAAATGACCAGGTTTCTGATACCAGGTTCAAAGCAGATCCCCCAGGAATCAGGCTAGCCATCCCTTAAGAGTAACAAGATATGATTTGGCATACGTAGAGACCCACTGAAATATCTGTTCATATTGATCACATGCAAAGAGGGAATGTGTAAGATACAGGAGGAACCTCTAAGTATAGCTTGATCCATTCTCTGCCTTCAGGCCGGCTGCCTCCTGCCTAATCCCATGTGGATGTGTAGATAATGGGGTTTTGGAAAACACTTAAGAAGGAGGATTATAACACCTCCTCTGGGTAACCCATTTTGGAATCTTGCAGCCTTTGGATTGAGACCACTAGGTAAAGAACATGGGTTAATCCAGGAATTAACCTCTTTTCTTCAGGTTACTGATTTATACCAGTGATTGGCTCTCATAGTCATATGTTATTCTAAATGAAAACAACCTATATATCAGAGGTCAAAAATGCAGGTGCCCAGAGGTGTCAGCAGAGAACCTAGAGGGAGAGGGGTGGTGGGGCTTATGAGAAGTCAGGAAGCAGGAGATACCCATGCTCTGCCTAAGGGAGCAGCTGGTTTTCAGCTCTAGTCTTTTGTTGTTTTGTAGGAATAAGAGCCCACAGTTGTCAGCTCTCTCAACTCTTTAAGAAGAACCAGACATATCAATTTCTCTGTGAAAAATCTCATGATTTTCAATTGATGACAAATAAAATTTTTTTAAAAATCTACAAACTAAGTAGACTATGATACCAGGCAAATTTGATCTATGAACCAGTCTTTTTTAATGAAACTGTCATGTTATATAGATGAGGGAACTGAGGGAGGCATGGTGAGGGAGGACATTTGTTCAAATTTAATGAACATGTGAACTCCTTAAAGTGAGGAACCATGCTGTTTTATCCCCAGCTGGACTAGCACAGTTTCAGGCATGTGATGGCAACTCCACAAGTATTGATTGAATCAACAAATATTAGATCTCAGACGCTAAACCAGGACTTGGTTTAGCCAGTAAGAAATCAGGACCTTAAATACTTGTTCTTAAATGATTTTATTTTCATTCTAAGTGACCTTCATTAACTTCTGTTTAGATAGAACTTGCTCTTTTGCCATACTGTGGCTTGTTTAAAGTGGTATTTGATTATAGGAATGTTCTGGTGAAAATGTCAGAGGAAAAACCCTGGATTCTATCTGGAGTTCAACCTTCCCATAGATCTGTCTATACTGGGAAGCTTATAAACAATAGGTTTTCTTGGCCTATCATATTTAGTTCCATTCAAATATTTGTCTATTTATTGAGCTCCTACAATGTGCAGAGGCCTCTGTATGGTGATTTCAAGACATAGGGGATTCAGGGGACCTGGGAGGGATCAGGGTTCAATGATAATTTAGAGAAAGAAGATGCTTGGCATAGCCTCTCTTTTTGTTTATTTTTTAAAACATTTTTTTTTATTGGAGTATACTTGCTTTACAATGTTGTGTTAATTTCTGCTATATAGCACAGTGAATTGGTTACATGTAAACATGTATTCCTCTCTTCCTTGAATTTCTTTCCCATTTAGATCCACAGATAATTGAGTAGAGTTCCCTGAGCTATATAGGAGGTTCTCATTACTTATCTATTTTATACATAGTATCAATAGTATATGTATGTCTATCTCAATCTCCCAATTTCTCTCTTAAAAAATTTTTTTTTTGGTCCTATTTAGGCAACACTTCACTGTGTGGCAATTTCCTTTCTTCACTTTTTGTCCTGAGATTTAATCTTGCCCCAAATATAGAATCAGTTATCACCAAGACATCCTCTCTTTTAACAACCTCTGGTTATTGTCTCTGTGTTGGAAGACTTAGCCAGAGTGGACAACGTTCAGCCTCCATTGAGGTATACCAGATGTCGAGTGATCCTCTGGCTTTTCACTGCACTTATTCCTTCTTCTGGGATTCTGTAAGCTGCTTACCTCTATGCCAAGGGTTCAAGTGTTTCTCCTGTGTCAATAATACACCCACTAGAGAACTACTGGCCTCTTGAAATGCTTGAGGTGACGTGTTACTTCATGTGTCTGTGCATGTAACAGTAATAATAACGAAGTCCACCATTTATTAGTGTTTCCTAAATACCAGATACTGTGCTAGTCACGTTGTCTCATTTTATCTCATTCATAGTCTTCTCAGTCATAATCGTTCAATCCTTTTTTTTGGATAAATGGGCAAATTCAACCCCAGAGAGAGATGGACTTGCCCAGGGTCATACAGTTGCTTGGTTTGTGAATTTTATGAAGAACTATCTGCTCTCAAAGCCCCTGCTTTCTTAACTTCCTTATGAAACTTGGGGACCCAGCAACAGTTTTACCAACTTCACCAGCCTTCTGTGACAGGTATACCTTTTTTTAAAAGCCAACTCTAAGGGATGCTTTAAACAAAGTGAATGATTTTAAATGAGATTGCGTTTAATTTCAAAGCAATGTCCTCTGCTGGCAAAGATAATCATATGTAATGTCATCTTGCAACCTCTCTGTGTGTGTGTGATTTCATAAAACTGGTGTAGCAGTTTATTATTATAAAATTAGTATCACATAGAACAAACCCGGGACCCAAGCCAGACAAAATAGACAATGAGTAGTTATATAAGGTTTTGGAAACACATGTAGTAGAACACAAGCTCACTGTATTTTCTTCTCAATTGTCTGCTGTTTGTTAATGTTTCCTTTTCAACATGATTGCATCTCAGTTTAATAGCACTTGCCATCTCAGGCTTTATGGTGCCAGGCCTGACATAGTTACATCCCCTTTGTGCTAAAAATATTGCATGTATATATTCAACCGCAACCCGACATGTTTAGCTAATGGGTTACTCAAGGAGCTATGCGCTTATATAATTAAGTGATGTATGTAATTTTGTGTTAACACATTTGCAATGTGTGTTTCCCTGGTGATTGCAATACTTTATTCTGTGTAAAGTGTGACATTTTAATTCCCGCTGAACAACTTCCTACCTTGATTTGCCTTGTTTTTGTGGCAGGGGATTATTTTGCAATCAAGATAAAAGCATTATTTATGAAATTTCTAGGCTATCCCATTACTGGGAACTTTTAACTGCAGATCAATCTCCTATTTTATTGATCTTTGTTAAAGATCTTTATTAGAATTTAAATTTGATCTCTACGTTATAGATTTGCCGAGACGTTGGCTGCAGGAACACTTTTTTTTTTTAGGCAGCTTTGCAGGGATGGGGTTTTATTAAAAAGTAGTTCTCACCAGACAGTGTGCCATCTTCCACAGAGAACTTTGTTTCTCTTCCGTGTTGCTCTCTTTCACCCTGATTAGGTTCTCCAGTAGAGCCAGCATCATCCTGTGGGCTTGGAGGGTCTTGGCAAAACAAGTCAGATTTATAGATTTTCGCAGACAAGGCAAGTCTCCGTTAAGCTTTTAAGTGGTTGACAATAGCTGGGTCTCAAAGTTACACAGTGGGAATTAAAATGTGAATGCGTATTTTCCCCCTTATTAATGGCCACTGTGACCAAGGGAAGGTGCTACAGACAGGAGGGTGAACAGCCCAGCCACTTCCCCTCTTCAGAAATATTTCTTTTCTCTCATGGAATCAGCAGTCAGTGCAATTTAATAAACATTTACTAGACCCTCACTAAGTACCATACCCTGCTTTCAAAATAGGATCGTCAACTGTTCTGTAAATGTTTATTGTGCACCTACTATGATGCTGCTGCTGTGACTAAGACTGATGTCATCTCTTTAGTCTGGTGAGGCAGAGAGACCCACAGATGATTTCAGGACAGGGTGCCATGTGCTGGGGTAGAAGCATACTTGATCTAGAAGTTACAGACAAAGAAATCCTCCCCCAGTGGGAGACGTGGAAAATCAGGAAGTGTTTTAGGGGATGCAATTCCCAGTGCAAGTCTAGGGGAACAAGTACAAGTTGGGGCAGGAAGGACAGAGGTGAAGAAGGAAGGGTATTGTTGTCAGAGCTCGGGCACAGAGGTGTGGAGCCATGGAAAGAGCCTGGAACCTCTAGGGCATTTGTTGCCACTGGAAGGTAACGAGGATGCTCCGAGGCAAGGTGGGCAGCGGTTCATGTCTCCCGCAGGTCGTGAATTCCCAAAGTCTTTCCTCACACGAGGAGGCCCCTGGGCTTGCTTTCAGCCCAGCCCAGCAAAAAGCAAGCAGGTGGCAGGCGCTGACGCCAAATGCCGAGTATGCCCTGCTGGCTTCGTGAGCGTTTTCCTTTTAGTCTCTCCCATTTAGGTCTGAGCAAACAGCTGGGAGTGTGGTGCGCAGAAGTCCCGCCAGAGGACCCACGGTCGTATGCTCCAAGTGAGCTTTCTCAGTTGTGTGTTTTGGCATTCGAACACAGCGGGAATGTCCTTGTCAGCTCCCATTTGACTTTATTAATTGCAGTTCCTTGGAAAGTGTGTTTTAGTTACGTGGTCTTGGGATGACAGAGCTCACCCCGCAGAGAAACCCAGGAGGAGGAATTCGGGGCCCGTTGCAAAGCCATCTGCTGCCAAGGCAGCACCGCTGGCCCGTTGGAGCCAGCAGACATGGGTGTCTGCCATGCTCTGCCGCTAGCTGTGTGCCTGTGGGAAGCTTGCAGTCCCTCGGCCTCGCTTTCCTGACAAGTAGAATCCGGATTTGGACTCAATGGTGTCCGAACTTCACCTTACGCTGGAATCTCATCATTCTTTACTCAAATGGAGAATCCTGCCACCATCTCACCTCCTTGGTTCCAGATCCACCAGAAACCCCGCAGGCCACTTTCTGCACGTCACGTCTTCTCTGGGTCTATATTTTAGAAGGCTGCCTACACTAGCACTCGAATCTCGGTTTTAATTTCTTAAGATGCAAAGGGAACTGCTAAGCTTCCGAATATTCCTGGAAGATATGGTGGTACAGATCAAACAATCCACTTCATTAGTGGGGTCACGGGAGGCTGTCACCTA
>SJXQ01005938.1:28556-194656 GCA_006408695.1 Aepyceros melampus | reverse complement strand
TCCCAGAGCCCTGAGGCTGAGGTTAATAACGTCAAAAGAATGTTTTAAAATTGCTCTTCTGTTGATTCCAAAGAGTCAGAGCCCTCACGTGGTTAGAGTCCTGGGCTAAGAGTCAAATTCTAAATTTAATTCTAGCCTCTGTGAACGTCTTCCTGCCTCACGCTCTCAACATTAAGTGATGTTTCAGTTTTCTCATCTGCAAAATAGGCCTAAGATCTCTTGCTCCACAGAAATATTTGCAGACAGCTTTGTGGTACACAAGGATTGGCATTATATTGGGGCAGAATATCATTTTTCATTCCATAATGGGGCTGAAACAAAAGCCCTTTTGAGTATGCACCTTGTGTAAACTTATCATGCTTAAACGCTGATGAATTTCAGAGGTCAGCAAACACCACCCCCTTTCTTCATTATATTTTTTAAAGCTAAACAAGGCTAACTAGGGAATTCATTTTGGAATAAAAAGACAGGAAAGAAAGGGTATTTCAGCTTGCACAATAGTACAAAGAAGAACAAGAATCATCATGTTTGCTAAAGAACTCACAGCTGTTTAATTTTGTAGTAAAATTACTTTAAGAACTTTGCAAATTCAAAGACAAAACCAAACAACTGTTGTTGCAACAGTGAATTTCCACGTGTAAGCGGAAAAGCCAAGTTAAGATTAATCTGCCCCTAAAATCACATTAAAAACACAGAAAACGTTTTTGTTAATGCTGGTTGGAGGAGCGGCTTTTATCTGAAGAGAAGACACATAAAAGAGGGAAATGGTACGTTTACTGGTAATAAGATGAAAAATAGTTTATGTTCTCATGTACTTTGCCCCCAGCTTTTTCTTAAGCTGCTCAGTCTGTTTTAATACCAGGTTTGTTTGCTTTTTGGGGATGGGCCTGTTAGGCAGGAAATTGTTGAAAGGCCTTCAGCAGAATTTTTATTTAAACGGTGTTTTTAAAAATTAAAATTAAATACCAAATCGAGTAACTGATTAAATTTGGAGTTCAGATTTTTATAAAATTTTTATTTTTGACGATAAGTTCTATACCTGTACTTGTTCTGTAAATTCCAAGTTTCCATATGTTGCCCATTGTCAGAAACAAATAAACTGTTCCTCATTTAAAAAGAAAAAAAGTGGTTTTCTTCCATATTAGGGAATTATTCAGGCTTCTTTCCTTGGTTCCTATAATTCCAAGCCAGTTGGAACATCAGTCTATTTTTGGTTATGAAGAAACTTTTAAAATGTAGGCCTGATTTTTTTTTAAGGTTCTAAATCTCATAAAAATCAATTTACCACATATATAACAGTTATGGTTGTAAATATAGTGAAGTCACTGTATTCTAGAAAGACTGGTTTCTAATTTCCATATTAGCCCCTCCCCTCATCCTCCTTCCCTCTCCACACAGGAGGGCTGCTAAATGTAAATTCTGAAACACATAAAACAACATAAGGTTGTGATTTGTGACTGTTTCTGTCGAGGCTGAATGTTCTTACCTGAATTTGATTAAACGAGTTAGTTTCTGGGTTTCTATGGTTTTCCCACCACATCACATAGACTGACCACAAGAGGGCAACCGAGAGTTTCCTTTCAGCTAACAAAGCCAGAAATTGTTTTAATATCAGCCAAGTGTTTTAACTTGCTAAGGATTTATTTCCCCGCCTTCCAATTGCCACACATGCAGCCTCCGAGTTTCCACTAACAGCGAATAATAATCCAAATAAAGTTCTTCTGAGGGAAAATATAGACAGACTGGTCCAGACAAGAGCTTTTGCCCAAATAAGGAATCCTTGTGTGGAGACCCCACGTGTTAGATAACCATCAACTGACAGTTGGTCATGAGTTAATAATGTTGGATGCTGAAATATGTATACCATGTGCTATAAAAGAGTTTGGAGGGTAAAGACAAATACTGCTATGGTTAGATATCAGAGACATACCAGAGGTGTGCAGACTGCTTCTCTAGATGTAAGCTGAACCTGCCAAATAATTCCATAAAAATTATTGTTACAAGTATTAGACAGTGGAATGAATAATTGTCATTACACATTTTGTGATGTTGTGGAGATTTTAGTCTGAATCTCTCTGCATGCCATTGCCTTAAATGCTATGTCAACTCTTGCCTTCTAAGAAAAGAAAATATTTCCTAACTTTATTTCCACTGCTACCATTGCTGTTTTTATTTTTATAATGAGAACCCTAAAAAGGGGGTGGGGGAATTCTATAAAAGAACCCAGGCAGGTGTGTAACCCTTTGATTGGCATGTTATATTTGGAGAACCCTGTTCCTCCCCTAGGTTGGTTTCTATGTTGCTGCTGCCACAGGATCAAAAGAGGAGGAGGGGGAGGGGACAGGCTTTAAATTCAGCAACTGTAACAAGTTATTTGGGAGGATGAGACCTAGGCCAGCCCTCTTCTCAGGGTGATGCCCCCTAGCCTTTTGGGTGCTAAGACTGGGAAAAGGATGCATCTTCTCTCCTGCCCCCTAGAGTTCAAACCGTTTTGTTCTGTCCACTTTTCTGGGCTGATTGGAGCTCCTTTCATCAATGAATTCTCTTTGTGTTATATGAAGCTATGGGACTTCAAGTACCTTGGGAGAGCAGTAAAGGCCATGCCCTTGCCTTTGGGCCTGACTGTATCTGACCTCTCTACTTACTGGCAGATGAAACTCCAAAAAGAAGAACACATCCAGACCATGAACTTACTCAACAATTTGTGATGGAGAAGCTTTTACTTTCCAGTGAGTCAAAATCACTCATAATCTATTTTCTCTTATTCAGTTTGCAAATGACTTACCTTACGCCCAGCTCACGCTGGCAGCAGGAGAGAATAGTAAGTAAAATAAAAAATTAGCTCTTTTTCTCACTTTCTTCCCCTTCCTCCACTTTCTCACTCTCCAAATCTGATGTCAAAGCTTAAAATTTGCTTTGGCATCTTAGTTAAGGAAGTTAATGAAATAACATTTTCATCAGGGCCATTTAGTTACTTGGAGTCAATGATTACCAGATTTGAATTTTACAAAGGAGACATTTCAGGTTTGGCAAAATGTTCAGATACTAACATCTATGCATGACTACCTCCAAAACAGTGAATAAAAGTCTAGATTGTACTGAAACTTTGAATCATGATTTTTTGCTTATTATTTTAGCTTCAGTTGTTAATCTTATTCTGCCTGCTTTTTAACACACATTTGTAAGGACCTATCTGTAAGAGTAACATTGAACTGTTGACTAAACCAACATCGCCCAAGAGAAAGATAATGCAAGTCATATGTGAATTAAAATTCCCCAGAAACCACATTTTAAAGGATAAAAAGAAACAGGTAGAGTTAATTTTAATAACATTTAATATAATGCAGTATATCCAAAATATTTTAATATATAATCAGTATAACATGTTAGTAATGGCCCATTTTATATTTTTTGTATATTCTTGGAAACTCAGGGTGTATTTTATACTTACAGCATATCTCAATTAGGACTAGATGTCTTAGGTGCTCAAGAGCCCAATGTGGATAGTGGTTACCGTATTGGACAGAGCAACTCTAAACAGTCCTAGAAACGTTTTCGCTTTCACTGAAAGAAGCGGGATAACTTCTACCACTTTCCGTGTGTTCTCCATGTGCACTGTAAGATTCCTGTGGGCCTCTTTCTGCTTTTCCCGGCAGTGTGACATCCTTTCACTCCCGGGAGCTGAGCTCCCTAGCTGACCCCACTGGCTTATAACGAGCTGACTTTGTTTGATATGCCACCAGGCACCGTGGATCTTACTGCCGCTTCTCCACACACACACCCCAGGCCCTCTCTCCTCACGCCACTTGGCTACAACACACACTATTCTCTGCCACCTGTGGGCTCCGAGAAACGACAGCAGGAATAGTAGTCTTTTTGCCTCTAAGTGAGAGACTGTCCTGCTCGTTTTTCACTTTCTTTTTGGCTGCACCACGTGGCGTGCAGAATCTTAGTTCTGCCGCCGGGAACTGAACCTGGGCCCTCGGCAGTGAAAGCGCCGAGTCTTCAAGGGAATTCTCGGAAACTGTCCTACTTCCTGTGGCTTCCCAGCTGGCACAGTGGTAAAGGATCTGCCTGACAATGCAGGAACAGAGGAGATGCGGCTTCAGTCCCTGGGCTGGGAAGATCCCCTGGAGGAGGCAATCACAACCCACTCCAGTGATCTTGCCTGGGAAGTTTCCATGGACGGAGGAGGCTGGCGTACTGCATTCCATGGGGTCGCAAAGACTCGGACAGGACTTAGTGACTGAGCGCGCACGCATTCTACTTCTTAAATTGTTCTTTCTGGAAAAGACATGAAGAGAGTGAAAAATCCTCTTTAAGCACAAATTCTTTTCGGGATTTTTAAAAAGAAATTAGGAAACTATTATATGATAATCTTTTACTTTTCCTTATGTGTATGTGTTTGAAAAAGTGAAAAGCCTATAAGTCCAAGTCTATAATAAATTAAATACTCTCCATGTTAATCCACACACACACACACAGTCTCTTTTAATCCACACACACATACACACACACAGTTTTGTTTAATCCACACACACACAGTCTCTTTTAATCCACAGACACACACACACACACAGTCTCTTTTACTTATTTCCAAGTGTACACACACACACACACACACACACACACAGAATCTCTTTTACTTATTTCCAAGTTGGGAATGTTTTCTTTAGAGATGTAGCAAATCAATTATCCTTAATGTTGAACATGGAATATCTCATTTCCAAACCTGGAGAAATGGCTGAACAAGAAAGTTCTGTTTATATATGAATTTAAGAATTCTTTTGATATTTACTGCTCCTTGCAAGATTATTCAATACAAAAGCGTCGCTTTCACTTCTGTGCTGTCACATACAATAGTAATCCCATAGAACGTATCAATCATGGAGTAGAATAAGCAGGTTTATTGATTGTAAAAAAGAAAAGAAAAAGAGACAAAGATTAATTCTCTATGCTTAAAAGGTCTTTATAAACTTCATAAATTATAGCCATCAAAATGTCTTTTAAAACCATTTCCAGAGTGAATCTTTAAACAGCCTAAAACAAAGCACTAGCATCTTAAGTTAATAGTCTATTGATATTACAGATAATCATGTTAAGAAAGATTAAATCTGTGTATATTGAGTAGTTATCAAAAAATGCAAACATGAGTTATTTCAGATTCTTAAGGAAGCAGATGCAGTGAGCAGTGAGACAACACATTTGTTCTAAGTGTAGTAGTTGTGATACAGCTTTTCTCCCTCAACATCCAGCATGATCTTTCCTTTAAACTGAGGAGCCGGCGGTTTGGAGTTGGCTGGTGGATACCTGACATCTGGGGAAATGAATTGCAGGAGAAATGAGTTGCAAGGTAGATGTGAAAGTCTCATTTGAGCCACTGTGGTATTTGAGAGTCCACTTGTTAGTTTTGCTGGGGGTGTGACTTCATGACAAGACTCTGCAGCTGGGGGAGGAAACGGGACCCTCCGTGTGCAGTCTGAGCACCTAGATGGCGCTGCCTGCGTCAGATCTCAAGGAGCAAGCTAGGCCCTCAGGTGCCCACTCTGCCCCGATGTCTCTTTACAAACTATTTGGAATTCCAGTCTTTCCATAGGCTCCTGATACCATGGTCTATAGACTCCATTACCCCAAAGATGAATAACCATTTGCAGGGCAGCTATGAGCCGCTGCCTCCATCCCCTTACAGGTCCTGAAGGGGCTTTTTCATCTGAGAGGGTCCCCCTGGCAGAATCTGTGGGTCACCAGACAGACCAAAGTTTGAGAGGTCTGGCACTGATTTCAGTCACCTTCCCTTTTCAAGAATTCTCTCCATAGTCAATCCTCTGAAAACCAAGAATCTCTCCTCACTCTCCACCTCGATTTAGCCCCTAGATTTTCCCCACCAAAGTGATGGTGAAGAGCGACTCTGATCCCTTTCTTCTTTGTCCAGTGCCTATCATACCTCTCATAGACCTCCAGAATGTTGCTACATTCCTTTAGAATTCCCTACATCATTTTGGAATAACATATAGATAACATTTGGCCATTTAAATCCTGTCTTCCCCGTCAAGGCACAGAGGGGAAATAAAGATAGAGATCTGCCCATCCCTGGTGGTGAAACCTGACTGAAAGAGAGGTTTGCTCCTGCATAATGGCAAGAATACACGGAGTCACATGGTTTCAGACCAATTAGCAATACAGATGAGCTAGCAAGTCAAGTTCCATTTATAGGCTGGGGGAAGGGGAGAAGTAAAATAATCTGTGTTGTTAAGTGTTTCTGAGAAATGAAGACCTCCAGGGCAGAGAGAAGGCGGATCAGGAAATAGCTATGCAAATCACATGCCTATGAAATTACTAAAACTTTGATCAGAGGCATTAACAATTGCTCCAGCATTCACAAGTATGAAACAAGGAGTGAGTAAGACAGGGCAGGTTGGGAAGGCATTACAAAAGTGTTTGCTTACATGGTTTGTTGAGCAGTCAATGAAGTCCACAACTGTTTTGGACTTAAGTTGCCTGAGCAGTCCAGGTATGACCAATGCAATAATACATTCCACTCTCATTAGTGACTCTTAGGGACCTCAGTGACAAAGAGCCAGAGTGCCTGGACCTCATCTAAAGCCTGCTTATTATTATTTTTTTTCCCCCCAATCCTCTTTCTATTAACACTTCTAGTTACCCTTCCACAGGTGGTAGGAGAGGACCCGGATTCTGTGAGAGTGTAGTTCATTGGAAATGCTAAGTTGTATTTAGTAGGCACTGTGGTTCAAGCAACATTAAGGTACGGCTTGGGCTGAAGCAAACTTGGAAACTCCAAGTGGCCGTGACATCCAGAGTAGCGAGTGTGACCATTCCTCTGGGGCACACCCCCTCAGTCCCTGTTCAGGGCTATCTGGTCTGGGTGGCATTTGAGAGTGAGGGCATTTGAGGCTGGCTTAAATGGCAACCCACTCCAGTATCCTTGCCTGGAAAATCTCATGAACAGAAGAGCCTGGTGGGCTGCAGTCCATGGGGTCACGAAGAGTCGGGCACGACTGGGTGACTAACACAACACTTGCTGGCCTCAGTTCACAACTCTGCTGCTGCTAAGTTGCTACAGTCATGTGAACTCTTTGCGACCCTATGGACTATAGTCCGCCAGTGTCCTCTCTGCATGGGATTCTCCAGGCAAGATACTGGATGGGTTGCCATGCCCTCCTCCAGGGGATCTTCCCGACCCAGGGATTGAACCTAGGTCTCCTGCATTGGCAACGGGTTCTTTACCACCAGTGCCACCTGGAAAACTCCTCCCAACTCTGGACTCACCATATTAATGCTTTTATTTGAGAGGAAAAAAAAATTTACTTTTAAAAAGGAAACTGTCAGGAAAACTATAGGACATGATAACACTCTTGCAGCTTTTTTCTTTTTAAATTTTGTTTAAATTGTGCCTATTGCTCTGAAATCATTTAAGCCAGAAAGTCCCTCAGGATGGAGTTGTGCTTGTTAACGGCCTGATGTGTTCACATCTCAGCACAGTTGCTTCTCAAACATTTCTATTGAGTATGGAAAATTATTTATAGACCAACAGAATAAAAGTAAACTTGCATGATCTTAAGTCCATATAAATAATTAATGCTTTGTGAATTCACGGAGTCAACCAATTATCAGACACTGAGTCCCAGCGGCTGCAGTTTTCCGGCCCCACTCTGTGAGGTGTGGACTGGGGAGTATATGGAATGTAACTGTGGATTTGAAACAGAATTTCAGGGAATCATTTATGAATTTAAAAGCAAAAATGTTGGCTTTAAGTTAAAGCCAGCATGAGAGCTGAGAGCTTCTGTTTTTCTTTTCTTTTTTCCCTAGTATTTGAAAACTGAAATTCTGTGAGAGATTATCTGTGAAATGCCTTTCTTTTATTACACCCATAAATTTCAGGAGTGGCTTTGATCAAGCTTTCTGCCATTCTTGGTTTCTAAATCTTTTACTCATATGTTAATAACTTTAAAAACACTCATCCTATTTTTGTTGTAGTGAAAGAGGAAGTTTCTAAATAGTCAAAAGGGAAACGTTGAAAATAGAACACAATAAATGATAACTAAATTAGGGTAGGTCCCCCCCCCCGACCCCGCCCCAGCTTTCTGGGGCAATGCTCCGTGCTGAAACTTGCCAGAGTATTTTAAGATTATTGTCTATAAAGAAAATGTACCAAAGATTGAGATGCTCAGAGGAAAGGCATTAAAGAAATGCAAAGTATTATCAGTAATGCACACTATACATAGAACAGTGTTTGCCAGTCCTATTTTAATACTTCAGTCTGTGGAGTTTAGTTTTCTGACTTGTGTTTAGTGTTTAAAAAACACACACACAACTTGCAAATCAAATGAGTTTATGCTCTGCTGGCTTCCTCTAGACATTGACCCTGGGGGTCAAACTCTTAGGAAAATGATGCCTGGTTTTCCATTCCCCTAATTCCAGTCTCTACCGACAAGCAAGTCCTATCTCTGAGTGGAAGCTCACAGAGAATTTCTCGAGAGACTATGTAGCTCCGTTGGCAACAAAATCCTCTCTGCAAAACGAGAAGAAAGAGTTGTTAACTGATGAGTCAATCCAGCTTTTATAGCAGTTTATCTTCGTGGTATTTTCAAGAGCATAAATGTTATAAAAAAAGAGACGGTCATGACAGGAAGAACACAGTAGGAAAAAAAACAGAAACGTTTAAGCCAAAAGCAATTTACTTTGCCAGTAACTGGTTACATTTCCTTTGTTTTATTATTATTATTGCAATATGAAAGTTTCCCACACCTGCACTGCCTGTCACATAACTTGTCAGAACCCACAGTGAAGTAAATACATAAATGAGTGCCTGCAACTCTGAGCTTCAAGACTCTTTAAGGGAAAAAAAATAAAAAAGCATGTTTTGCTCTACTGTCAAAAAAAAAGACTATGATTCATTAATAGTTGAAGGAGTTTTTTTTTAAACAAAGGGAATAAACAAAACACATGGGTTAAATGTCAGAGTAGCCTGGAGCACGAGCAGTAGTCGATTTCTCCTGGGATTAACACCTATAGAAATAGCGGTGACTTCACAGTGGTGAATAGTTGTTAATTTCATGGCACTGAGTAAGAGGAACAGATGGGCAGTCGGAGAGAGAAGATATTTTTTTAAAAAAACCATAGACATCATTCACTGATCAGGCAGAAAAGTCCGTCAGTGGCACACTGCAAGGGGGTGATTACTTGGTGCTCTAAATTTTATTGGAACACTGTGACTTTGGTGAAAGTCTCATCACCTACTGCTCAGGATTGATGGGGACCCTGTGCTCGCCAGCAGGGCTGTAGGATGCTGTTTGGTGCCTGAGATGGGCTATAGCGCCCTCGTGCTATGTGGTGTTTGAAAGTGTTTTCATTTGGGGATAGCTCCCTGGAGTCTGCCAGCCCAAGTTAAGACTGTAAATACATCGTTATAAGACACAGCAAGTGTGTAGGTTAAAGGGAAGTTCCTGAAAGCAGGGGCTCTGGATAAAGTCAGTTGCCTGGGTGGGAAACTTTCTACTACCAGTAACCAGTGGTATGAACTAAGACAAAATAATTTCTATCTCAGTTACCTGGTCTGTAAAATGGGGATAATAATAATTATGCCTTACTGTGGGCTTGTTTTGAGTTTTAAATGAGTTGTTGTATACAAAGCTCTGATTGGCACAAAAAAGTGCTTTGTAAGCATCAGCTATTATTATTATTAATATTTGTGGATAATATTAAAAACATTCTTGCAAAGAGCACTGATTGAACTCCATGAATAAGCCAGGCCAGGGCTGGCCTGTGGGCATATACTACACACGTGTCCAAGTAGCGCTGCACTTATTGCCTCATGCTCTCTGTTTTTAAAAGTAGAACTGACTAGAACCAACTGTGCTGTCAGTACATGTATTGCTAGCTTCCAAGAATCATTTTCTTGGTAGAGACTGGCCACCTCTAAAGCAGCTGGAGGTGGTGTGATTCTGGAGTTATAGGGTTTGGGTTCTCTCAGTAAGTCTGCGGCCCTGAGCCATCAAGCAGAGGGCAGGTGTAACTTGGTCCAGGGCAGCAGAGAGGAGGTGGGCTGTTTCTTTAATAAAAGAGTCAAAGGCCAGAGCAAGCCCATCCCTGACCACCACCACACCATAAAGCATTTGTTTTCATTCACCCGCCTAGCAAATAATTTGTGTGTGTGTGTGTGTGTGTGTGTGTGTTTTGTGACCCTGTAGGAAAAAGTGAGTATTTGGGGACAAGAATATTTGCTGTCCCCAGAAGCCAGCCCTGCTGTCCCAAAGCTTCACCTTAGGTCTTGTGGATCTAAAAACTCTCTTAATTGTATCCTGGAGGCTCTTAACCTGTATGGAGTCCTGCATGCCTCCCTCAGTACTTTTAATCTGGTGTTTGGTTTATTTGCTCATTGCATGTGGGACAAGATCATGGCCCCCACTGAGATGCCAGACACAGTTACCCTAAGCAGGAATCAAAGGATCATCTCCCACTATAGGAGATCTTATCTCCCATGGTAAATTCCTGTCACTGGTGTTTGCTCCCAGAGCTCACAGGTGAGTAGGAAAGGTGAATGCCATTTACAGGTACCCAATGTGATGGGTATACATGCGGTCAAGTTGACAGGCCTAGCTCTTGACACCAAGGGCATCTTTATTTCCAGCAGTCACTTGATTATTCAACAAGGTATTAGGCATTACTGCCCCTGGCTGGGTACTGGGGCAGAGAGAGATGAATCAGACATGGTCTGGCCATTGAGGACTCTCTGACCCAGTGTAATAAGCCAGCTAAAGTATGAATAACACAATGATACCTTCCATATGAGAAGGTCAGAAAAGGAGCTCAGAGGTGAGACTAACAGAGGTATTCAAATTTGATACTTACGGGATTGGTGGGATTTACCTAACCATACCCGAAATATCAGTGTACTTGCCTTCTGAGGAACAAAAGGCTTTTTCTCTTGATCAGATTCTACTTAGAGCTTCAGTTTGTGTGACCAGACTATTAGGTGCTAGCCTGTTCTAAATTTGTAATTCTCAGAATTTGCTGGGAAAGGGCATGTGCCTCTCTGGGTTCTAAGAGCAGCTCAAAGAATGGAGAAAATAGACCCAATTTGGGGGTGACTTATCGTCAGTTCCCGGAACCTCTGCCTTTATTTAAAACAGCCTGTTCAATGTGAGTTCTCTCTGTCTAAAAGGCCTTTGGGATTTGAAAGCTTTTCTGGAAGTAAATGCCTTTTAGGTTTAAGTGCTTTTTGCAAAAATTGTTAGGAAGGAAAGATCATAGTAACAAGTCTTAGAACAGAGGCAATGTTGTTTTGTTCCTTTTAATGAAATGCCCCAGACCACCTTAAGTTCTGTCAGTTTCTGTCAGCTCTCTGCTGGGCTATTATTTTGATAAGGGACTTGAAAGTACATCCTTCCTTCACCGTCATTAAAGTCTTAGCACTTGGGTCAGTTGTGGCAACACTTCTGTGCTACACCGAGAGTCCTCAAATCAAAATAGTCCCCACCCTGGCTTCAGGCAGAGGACCTCATCAGTTCATGGAAGGTGGCATCGCGCTCTGACAGGGGAGCAGGAGGTCAGGAGCCACAAAACAGGCAGGATGAAGTCACCCACCCCATTCGGGGAGGTGGAGGGAGGCGAGCCCTGCCTGCCAGTCTGGCAGCTCCAGCCAAGTCCTCGGAGCTCATCCCACACACCCCGTGCTAGTCACTGCTGTGTGTTTACATGAGTAATGGAGCTGCCGGGGGAGGGGAGTTGTAAGCAGAGCGCTGAGCCTCGCAGCTCGCATTCGGAGGGAAGCTGACATCCACACCAAGTCGAGTGGAGACTTCCAGGGACGTGGGGCCGGGGAGCAGTCACATGCTGTAGCTTTCATGAGCACAGACATCATCGAGCAGATGTTTGCCGACTGGAATGGGTAATCGCCGCTTTCTCTTTGCTTGATTTTCTGTTTGTGAGTTTGTATCCCTTTGGTAATGCCAGGACCGGTTTCTGAGATGGGCTTTCAGGGAGACATTGTGGGGAGATGAGAGGAGAGCAGATTTGGGAAGCGGGGAGTCTGAGCCCCAAAACCACTTTTGAAACTTTTGCCTGATTTGAAAGGCAGCTCTGCTTTATTGTGCTTTGTCAACAGCAAGACTGTTATCCATAGTAGAAAATCAAATTAGTGGGATTAATTGTGTTTGTAAGATGAGTATGATGTAGTGTCCTAAAACCACTGGCTAACTGCATGACATAAGTAAGATTAAGAACAATTAAGAGGGTTGGAGTTGTCAGATTTCGCATGGCCATAATCATACCTTAAAGCAATAATAATTAAAAAAAAAAAAAAAGTGTGGTACCTTGAAAGGGCCTAAAGAAATTGCTTGGGGTGTAATTGGTTAGTTTGAAATTCTTCAAGGGCTAGCCGGTTAGTTGGTTTGTTTTAATTTTGCTTGACTGGGTAACTGGTGAAGTTAAATGTGAAAACTCATGCCGGAGCGTCATAGCAGCACTCAATAAACAGCAGCCTTTTTTTTTTCTTTCTCTCTCCTTCTTTTATGGATCTTAAAGGGATTCAACCTCAGCATCCAAGATGAAATATAACTTTGATTTGTGTCTTCTCTGTGGCTTTTAAAAAGTATAATCTCCACGAAATCAGGCTAACTCCAGTATGATCTTTGGAAGTTATTTTAAATAACCCTCAAGATCTTCATAAAATATATATATATATGTATATTGAAAAGAAAAAGAGCATACTGACTTAAATGTACCTGCCAGATGCCCTGAGATCTGAAACATGCTGGTTGCAATACTGTTAGTAAATACATTTAGGAATATTTTTCAGATTTTTGTGAATGCCTCTGTCTACAGCTCTCCCTTACTTATTTGTATCATACTTTGAGAAAATGCTTACCTTTCCACTTTTGAAGAGAGAGGTTTTCAAATGTTACAGTACTATGATGCCATAATGGGTTGGGATATCACTTGGGTTTCTGAAAACAAGATACAAAACAAAACACAAAGAAGGAGCCTGGCTCAGGGCTGTCTTTCAAGGCCAGTGTGTGTTTCTTGTGTAACAACAGGGAAGTGCGTTTTCCTTATTACCGTCCTTTAAAGCCGAGGGCTTCATTGTATTTACATTAATTAGCTGTGTTCCAGTGTAACAGGTTAGCTTTGAGAAACATGTCCAGAAGTGTAGAGGCTACGTAGACGCAGCCCATCAGAGTGGGACGTCTGAAAGGAGGCTTGGCTACCGCAGATGTGTACATTTCTCGGAACAATTAGAGGGCGCCACTGGAGTGAGTGTCTCAGTTTTAATAAGGAAACCCACGCAAATGAAAATACCTCTCAATTGTTCTCCATTTGTTTTCAGCGCCAAATCTTAAAGGCAGACCACGCAAAAAGAAGCCATGCCCACAAAGAAGAGACTCTTTCAGTGGTGGTAAAGATCCCAACAACAATTCCGATGGCAAATCCGTTGCCAAGGTACAGTCATTTGGCTCCCCAGTATTCGTTGGTATTCATTTTTGCTGCCTCTTTTTATTTTTCCCTTTTTCTCTTTATCTCTCTGCGCCTGTGTCTTGGTGGCAGTTTTCAATTCAGAATCTGACTTCGGTATTCACAGCTCTCTGCTGTGCCTGTTCCTGCCACCCCCCACTCCCCTGGCGGGGGTTGAGGGGGGAGCTGGGGGAGGGGGCAGTGCAGGCATTTTGATTAGTCAACAGAAAGACTTCCCACCTCCCAGCTTGGAGGGTTGGGTAAAGGACAGATGATTAAGCGCCCACGTCATTGAGGCTGAGATTTCATAGTAGGTGACACAATGACATAGTTTACTCTGCTGGTATCAAAAATAGACTGGCTGAACCATCCTCTTTCTGAATGTATTCGTCTAAATATGCTTCAGAGATGAAAACTGGATGGAATTAGAAATGGCTAGAATGAATTTTTTTTTCAAGTTATTTTTTCCCAAATCCCCTCTAATTGACCTTAGGATTAAAGACACGTAGCCCAGTCCTTACATGTATACATATACTTGTATACACATTTATATGTTTTTAAAGATCATTCGTAATGCGGAATGGAAGTCCAAATTCTAGACTCTCTTTCAGGGCCTGGGGCCGTTTTGCCTTAGCATTCTTAGGAATCTTGCAAGTGCATGCCTGAAGAATTTAGCACCGTGAAGGGTGAAGTGTCACTTCATATTTTTAGGCTTATCTTTTTCACTTTTGTGGGCTTGGATTGTATTTCCATGATTCCGTTTACGGGGTGTTTGCGTTTAGGTGTTTCTGTGCCAAAGACAGCAATAGCCCCTTTAGGACCTGAATTGAAGCCCAGATTCAACTGACACCACATTTCCAGATCCAAGGACTAACGTTACAAAAATGGGAGCACTTTTAGTGATTCTAGAAGATCCTGATGTGGAAAACTATGACTTCAGTTCTGTGTTGGCAGTTGACTGTTTTTCTGCCATGCCCTCCACTTCTCTTCCAGTGTAAAGAAGGAAATCACAGACATTCACATTCTATATCTTATCTTCAAGCATGACTGTTTCATCAGGAAGTTCTGAGGACTTTCAAAATTGCAAAGGATTAAAAAGATCACCTAGTAGAAATGTATATTTTCTGGCTAAAAATGAATCTGTTTTTGCCTAAAGTTATTTTTGTTTTATTCCTTTGACCTTCTGCGAGTGAGTCCATGTGGATACCGAGGGTGACATTTTCTGTAATTTTGACATCTTGGCCCTACAACTATCCATCCAGGACTTTGGCTTCTGTGATCTTGAAGGATGTCAGCGGGAACAGTTTATTCCCTATGATGTGGCTTGCAAGATACTGCAGGATGGAGCCGAGAGAGATCATAGCCCTCAGCAGAGCTTGTACTGACAACGTCTCGTGTTGGAGCCCTGCCCCATACCTCTAAGGTGATGTCATGTGTCTATCCCAGCACCTGAGCCCAGCAGGATGAAGCTCCTTCTCGAGTCATTTGCAGCCATCACAGTATGCCTCTGGGAGTTTTACAGAACTCATACAATTGACCTGAAAGAACAGTACCTCTCCTTCCATGGAAGGCAGCTCAGGACTCATCCTGGGACCCACAGAATTGAAGAGAACTGGAGGCTGTATTTGCTGCTCACCTGCTTCTTAGGAGGAATGGTAGTCTAGCCTGGGTTTTCTAAGTGACCTTTTCCACCTGCCCTGTACCAGCAGTGCCATTCAGCATCTTTACAAGGAGGAGGCTCACCCTTCCATCACAGATAGCAGTGGTGAGTGGATGAACGTGACGCTCTACTCAGCCCCCAGGGACCAGTCTGAACGCCTTGCTCTTCTTGGGAGTCTTGGATTACAGTCCCGCCTTGGCGCTTCCACTGGGTCTGGAAAGACCACTTCGCCTAGAAGAGAGAGACTGGTAGCTATGAAGTATGGCGGGCTTCTGTTGTCACTGACGAAGTCCCTGCAGAATAAACAAGCCACATCTGGGGCCAGGACCACCATGCGAAAGGCATGTGTGTCTTCGAGTGGTCTCTTCTCAGGAAATACTACAGGAAAGGTTATAAGCCTGCGGCCATCTGATCACTTGCTGAACTGGAAGCAATGTTGCAGATGACAGTTGGGCTAAACCAAGACCTGTGTAGCTGTTTTTTTCAGAAGTGCCTCAAACAGACCACTTCTAACTATGGATAAGTACCAGCTTTCTGCAGCTCCATGCAGCAAAGCGCTGTCAGAGTAAGAACCCACTCAGTTTGTTGTCTGCATGACTGGAAAAGCAGGTCAAGTTAATTTGCCTGTCGCCATCCAGAGTTTGCCCTCTTTCATTGAGAACATGAAAACTAGCTTTGCAAGACTCTGTTTTCCAAGGGACAGAGAATGTCATGGCTTTACAATGACAGAGTCATGGAGAAGAGGCTACCAGTTCTCTGAAGATGACAAGAACATGTCCTACCCAAATCCAGGTCTGGGGCAAAAAACGTATTCACATGGTGGCTTATATAAGAGAAGTCTTCTTAACCTGGCTCTCAAATGAAAGGCCTCCATTGATAGAAGGCAAATGACTTTTCACATCCTGTAAGCACTTTGCAAGGCTAGAAGTAGACAACAGGTGGCTTACATTCTAAAAGGACCATTGGAAAGGGAAACTGCCGTATGTTCTTTCATTGAAATCGCAAACATACTTTCGCTATTTTACAAATGTGATGCTTTCATTATTTTCCGTATTTTTCATCCCATTTGGTCCTAAGAACTTACCCCAGGGAATAGCCTTCTTGTTTTTTTGAGGAGGAAAATGAGGATTTCCGAGGAAGTTAGTAACCAAATAGAAATTAGACTCTCGTTCCTTTCCTGCTGGTTCAGCACATCCTGCTGCCTCCATTGAAGGCTGGATTATTACAACTCAATCCAGTGAAAGGATGTGGTTAATATCAAATAGGTGGTGGTTCACTGCAAACGTTAAATGTGGATCCTTTAATTAGCACTTCCTCAATCACTCTGGAAACCCCAAAGCTCTTAGTGAACTCGACAAGTGTAAGGCGCTCAGGTCAGGAAAAACAGACTATAGTAATTACCTGTTACCATCAAAAGGCTGGGCTTTCTCGACGTCTACATGAAGACTAACTCCCGTGTAATATTTCAGTAGCTTAAAATGCTGAGACAGATTCCAGTAAGTGTGAAAAATTGTACAAAGGAACTTGACCTGGTCCTACCCAGAAACAGAATTATCCTCTAGAGGGCTCATGCATGTTGAGAAATGCATGCAGTTAGTCTGTGAAGGGAAACTACTGTTCGTGTCTTACAAATCCCCCAGACTCGAGAAGGAGCTCCTTGAGGCTCAGGATGCAATTCAGAAGGCGGCAGCCAGGCTACACTTGGAGCCTTTCCTGTCGCCAGGGGTCTGATGACTTTGCTGGGCTCGTGTGTGCTCTCCATGCTTCCTTTTGTCTCTGGCTGTTTCTGCATGGGTGAGGCAGCTCCCTAGACACCGAGGGGCAAAGCTCATACTCCCTTAACTTCTGGCCTATTATCACTGCAAACTTAAGATTCAGCCTGATTTTATATGCAAAGCTGATATCAACTCTTGGTTTTAAAGGGTTTAGAGTGAGATCTAAGTTCTAGACTCTGATTTCTACCTGACCCTAGCCACACGCCAAAATACATCACCTCGCTGAGCTTCAGTTTCCTCCTCTGTAAAATGGGACTCAGGGATGCTTGTATGAAGCCCACAGCACTGTTCCCAGCTCCCTGTGGCTACTCCATTCACACTGGTTTCTTTCCCTTTGCTCGACACGCAACATAAGGAATGGAGCTCTTTACACTCTGGAAACCACCTAGCTTTATCTTCTACTTCTCACTTGGTAAATCACATTTCTAAGCTATAGGTTTGTAATGCTTAGGAATAAGATACACTTTTTATTGGAAGAATGTTTTGATTCATTGGGAAAGACCCTGATGCTGGGACAGATTGAGGGCAGGAGGAGAAGAGGGCGACAGAGGATGAGATTGGATGGCATCATCGACTCAACAGACATGAGTTTGAACAAACTCTAGGAGATAGTGAAGGACAGGGAAGACTGGTGTCCTGCAGTCCATGGGGTTGCAAAGAGTCAGACATGACTGAGCAACTGAACAATAACAACATTTTGACTATCAATTTAATATTTTTATGAGTGTCAGTAAAAGATAGCATTTAAAACCATAAGTCCTTGAGTGAGACTGCCATGCCATGCCGTGCTGAGTCACTTCAGTCGTGTCTGACTCTTTGCAACCCCATGGACTATAGCCCACCAGGCTCCTCTGTCCATGGGTTTCTCCAGGCAAGAATACTGGAGTGGGTTGAGACTGCTAGGGTTCAAATCCCTAACTCACTACTTACTAACCTGGATGCTGGATGTGATGCTATGGTCTTGGACGTGTTACTGTTCCTCTCGTACCTCAGTTTCCCCATCTCTGATAGGAGGGTGATAACCTGCCCTGTTAGGGTCATGAGCATGAAAGGAAATGACACCAAAAAAGGGCTTAGAACAGAGCTGGACTACATAGTAAGTACTCAGAAAAAGCCAGGAAGCAATACAGATTAGAACTGGAGTGATTTTTATGATTTCAAAGAGCTGTTAAATTATAGATTTCATCAGAACTTTAGACTCAACAATCTAAAATTTGGCAGTGAAAAATGATGACAGCATAAAGTATCCCAGGATGCTCACGTTAATCTAATGTTACAAAGTACTAAAGTTCGAAAATAACTGTAAGTAGAATCCTACATGGGAAAATGTTTTCATCCCATTTCCACTGCTCTTTAAAAATGAAAATCTTATCTAGAAGCCTGGTTGAATGAGTTGTGCAGGAAGTCTTATTTATTTATTTTTTTCAGGACCCATCTAGATATTAAACTGGTGTGTTCATGTGAGAGAATAAGCAATAAAGAAAACCCTTGAGAGGAGATGTTTCCCTTCAATAAATAAGCATAGCCTTTTATGTTCTTAGTGCTTGCAAAGGAGAATCTGAATGGAAAGACAGAGGTCAGGAATCTGAAATGGAAAACCTTGTCGACTGTGTGGGACATGTTAATGCACCATATTTCCCAGGCACTTGTCCTCTCCTCGCCGATGTTAGGTCGGGAGATGTAAAGAATATTGGAACCTACTCGTTCCCCGTGGGCACACTTGAACTTGAAGCTTGACCCTTTGTACTCCCCCCTTTGACAGTTAAAACAGCTCAGCACCTTAGCATATTATTTAACAACCATCAAAGGCCTCTTGTAGAACACGGCAGTGAGTCGAGAACTTGGGGTTAGCTGCTCCGTGTGGCCCATTTACCACCATTTATTTTTTAATTATGAAGCTTTTCACTTACTCCTCCTGGGTTTTTACTTGACCTCTACTTTTTCCTTTGTGGCCACTTAACATCTTTGGGATATTCAGAGCTGACTGAAAAGCTAGGCACCTTCATTAAAGAGTGGGGTGTCTGGTTTCCTATTGAGGGTGTGTCTGGGTATCACGCTCGGGTGATGGATGGCAGAGACTCTGCTGGTGCTCCCGACATCAGCCAGCATTGGCCTGTTTTTCCAGGTTGCTGGGAAGAGTTGCAACAAGATCAGTTTACTATGAAGAAATGCACTTGCCTTTCATCTTGATCCAAAATGCAGAACCTGGGACTCTTACTAAGAACGCAGAGTTCCTTCCATGATGACAGTAACCACTGGTACCCCCTTAGGAAAATAAAGTGTATAAAGAGACAGGAGAGTGGTCCCAGCAGATGTAAACACTGTTTCTGGTTTCACATCAACATGCTGGTAAGGAGTCTAAAAGAGGCTGGCATAGTTTGGCAAACCATGGCCCACTGGCCACCTGTTTCTATAAATAAGATGTTATTGGAACACAGCCTCATCCGTTTGTTTACATGCTATGTGTGATGGCTCTCGTGTCTGGCATTGAGTGGTTGTGACCAAGGTTATAGCCCCAAAGCCTACCACAGTTTCCGGCCCTTCTCAGAAATTTACCATCCGTGGTCTGTGATGCTCTAGGAGCTGTTTCAGGGCTAGGATAGTTTCCTGGGTCCCCCTCTTCCCACTTGGTGGACGATATCTCTAGCTATGTCCCTGTAGGAACCCCAGAGCTGTGCTGGATTTGACATGGCCTTTTTTTTTTTCCTCCCCTGCCTTTTCCAGGTAAAATGTGAGGCTAGGTCAGCCTTGAGCAAACCGAAGAATAACCATAATAATTGCAAAAAAGTCTCCAATGAAGAAAAACCAAAGGTTGCCATTGGTGAAGAGTGTAGGGCCGACGAGCAGGCCTTCCTGGTGGCACTTTATAAATACATGAAAGAAAGAAAGACGCCGATAGAACGAATACCCTATTTAGGTTTTAAACAGAGTAAGTATACTTGTTTTCATTTCTGAAATATATCAAAGCTACTCAGATTCTTTGAATTGGGGGTTGGAAATTTTTGACTCAGGCTT
The DNA here is from genome assembly GCA_006408695.1 of Aepyceros melampus. Taxonomy (NCBI): domain Eukaryota; kingdom Metazoa; phylum Chordata; class Mammalia; order Artiodactyla; family Bovidae; genus Aepyceros; species Aepyceros melampus. The sequence goes on along the minus strand of SJXQ01005938.1, from coordinate 174,736 downwards.
ATGTTGAAATCCTCTACTGGGGATGATACTCTGTTTATACTAAATCTACAAATCATCCAGGCCAGGAATTTCTTCCCCCTGCCTTTTTCTGCTACATTGTTCCCTTCTGGGGCAGTTGCAGTGAGATATTTATAGGCTTGAATCCACTGATTATGACTGGAAATAGACATGTTGAAAGTTTCTCATTTTCTGTTTTGTCAATCTTGAGTGTCTGTAACGCCTTTCTTCTGAGATAATAACATGACGTAGTTTTATCAGGCACAGATGTTGCCTGTGAAAAGACAGCTTTTAAAAGGAGGACATTTAAAGATGGACAAAACAACCACAAAGAGAAAACATTATTTCCTAAGCCCCAAATTTGTTAAGAGAGAACAAAGACCTGATGACTTCAGAGAAAACAAGAAATACACAAATTTGAACTGAGGGCCCAATTTTGAATTACTTTGACATGTATGAGTAAGTGTCATCATATGTTTTTGAGAAGAACAGGGAACTCATGGCTGAGCAGAATTCCATATAAAAGAGAAGAAACCCAGACCCTGTCCTGATTTCACAACTGAATATATATTTTACCTCTGTCTGGATTTTGTGGCACACAAAGCGATGAGCCCCTGGTTTGAAATAGTATTTTCTCCGAATGTATCTTCTAGATTAAAACCATGTGTCATTCTGATGAAGAATGTCAAACCTGTATGTTTTACATAACAATTTACATACCTAATAGCAATTGGCACTGATTGCAAGAGAACACTCGCAGCCATTATAAACTTATATAACTACGAATGATTACAATGTTTGTCTGAAAACTGGCTGCTTGAAATAGAAGTAAAATTAATGTACTATGAACAGCTTTGTTGCATTATGCATTGGTTCAGATTAAATCAAGGCTGAGGGAGGCCTCTTGATAGCTTTGAAATACTGCAAGGTTCAGTGAGGCTTTTTGAAAGTGGTGTGTCACAGAGCCTTTTTTTTTTTCCATCATTTCCTTTACCAAAGAATTACTTGAAGTTCAATTTTCCCCTCTTATGAAAGAATCAAATCCTCAGCAGTCCCATTCCATGGTATTTAGTACAAATGAACAGGGTTACCAGTAGTTTGGCATAGATGGTTAACAGCATAAACGTATGCACGCCCTGTGAAGAGAAATTTGTTTTTAAAAATATGTATTTGCACCGTCACCCAGGCAGGTAAGTTAGGGGATGAGGTGGGCACGTTTCTCAGTTCCTTTGGGAAGGAACAGTCTTCTTTTCCTTTGATTTGTTGTATCACCGCACCCTCAAGGGTGACTTACTTATTTACCTGCTCAGTGCAAAGCACCATGTGATACTGAAATATGCTATGGAGCTTTTAATATACTGCTGCCATCAGAAATTCTGTTAAGGTAATCATATATTAAAGTGGCTGGTATTTATTGATTATGGAGAGTTCTTCTCTGAAGGAGGCATTACATATTACTGTTTAATCAATGGCTTCTTTCTAAGGGTCCTACAAGACAACCCCTGTTTTGAAATCCCATGCTTTTCTCAAGGAGGCTGTAACATACTTCCCTTGGTCTGCTGATGACAACAGGACTAAAAATTGTGTTGTCCTTTATCCTAAAAGTAGAACTGTTTCTGTATTTGTGACTGTTTCTTAAGAAATATTTTAAGTGGTACTAATATACCCTGTTGTTGAATACCCATTGGCAAATTGTTTCCCAAGAACTTAGCTCTCTGGGTCACATTAATATTTCTTTTTATTTCTCTTTCTCATTGAAAAAACAAAACAAAATGTTTTAATTGACATTTCTTGGAAATATGTTAATGCAATGCTTATCTAAATACTTATTGTCCCTCTAACAGTTAACCTTTGGACTATGTTTCAAGCTGCTCAAAAACTGGGAGGATATGAAACAGTAAGTGTTTAAGCAACTTAAATGAAATAATTTTGTAATCTAACTCCCCCTACCCCACCCTTCTTTGACCAAAATGGAGAAAATGCAAACATTGACCGTCACTGACTGCCTTTTCAAATGGCTGTACACTTTTGGGGGTTTATTGGGCCGCTTTTGGAAGCAGTCCCAATTAGTTCCAGGTTTGGCAAAATTGTAAACTTGTCGTAAAAACTACAAGTGGAAAACATATGTAACTCTCCCCTGTCAGGGAAATTAGTTAGGTCTGTAATTTTTTCCCATGTTGAGAAAGGGCTATTATTGTACAACAAGCCAAGATTGCATAAAAGAAATTTCCCTTGGCAACATACCTGACATCTGTTCATGTCTAATATGGGAAATGTATTAAAGGCTTTCAAAAGTAATCAGTATTGGCCATTAAGGAATAGAATGCAGCAGAATCTCCTCTCATTCTAGAGCAGAGAAGCTTTATTAGACAAGGGTCAGTGCTGCATAAACAGGAAGTTATCAAACTTACTCAGAACAGGCTCTGACACTCTTTATCAGCTAATTCTAACTGACAGGAACGGGTTATTTTTAGCTTACAGGAAAATTTGATGGCCACGGATTTTTGCAGCATGAATTTTGAACTGATAAAATGTTAGAGCAACAGACTCAGATTAGAATCTTGAAAGAAGAAGAAAGAGCTGCACTAATATAGCATACAGAGATGACATCTGTAATAAAATCAAGTGACATAGGAAGATGTTGTCATTGGAAAGATTTTCTCCTCCACATAGTGATCAGATTGAGTTGTGCAGTTTCTTCTACAATTGAAGACATTATTATTTTTTTTTCCTTACAGAGTAACCTGGGGTATATCTCTGTATCAAAGTAAGATGGCAGAGACAGAAATTCAAGAAAATGAAACTCATTTTAACCCAAAATAATAACTACTGATTCTCGCCAGATATAGCATTTTATTCCACAAACTAATATGAGGGTTTGATGTCAGGGGCTTGGGATGGAAAAAAGATGGCAAGCAATACATGAGTCAGATAATCTATTATTAATTAATATATTAATCTGATATTAATCTATAATTAACCTGGTATTCTAAGAATTCTTTGTGAGTCTATATGCATGTAAAATGTTTACTATATAGGCAATACATGTTTATAAGGAAATCAGATATTTATATGAACTATATTTAAACATGTATTTCATAGATATAATTTGCTTAAAATTTCTATTTCACTGAGTACCCTACTGAAAAATAAATAATGTAGTTTTTCACTTGGTTGGATCTGTTGATAAGGCAGAGAGATTTACTCCTTCCCACTGTGGCTCATAGTTTTGTACAATCTTGAGCTAATTATAGCTTTCATGCATGTGAAAAAGATGATAACTTATTCAGTGTTAGTCTCATAAATTTAGCAGTCCACCCCATAGCCTAGACTTTAAGTCTAACCTTTAATGTTCAGAATAGGAATACACATTCTTATGAACTCTGACTGCAGATAGTTATATGATATTGCACAACATTATGAAATGTCTTTTCAAACCCAGGAATTTTTTTGTTACTCACTGATAGGGAGAGAGCCAGCAAATTTCACTGAATCAGTTTTTCCTGCTTTTGTATCTTATGTATTTGCACCAGATTTTTTTTTTTTTAACAAGCAACAGCAGACTGGTGTAGAAAATATAAAAGAAACTCTGATGACTGTCAAGGCATTTGCAGTACTCTTTGAACAAACAGTGATTATTCTTTTCTTCAATGAATGAATGAATGATCACACAATTAGCAGATCACCTGACCACATATTTATTGAGCATTTTACAAGTATAATATGTAGTATTAGACACTCTGGGGGACATAAAAATATTTAGGCTAGGGGTTCCAGTTGCTTACCACCCAGGAAAGGCATCAATTGTAAGAGTGGGAGAAGATCAGTTGGGCTGTTTGGGTAAAGTACCTCCTCATTTAGAGATGAGGAAGAAAGACTTACAGGTCTGATGCCACTTGAGCAGAATACTGGAGAATGGATGGAATTTAGATGTGAAAGATTATGGTCTTCTAAGGATGAGACAGTCAAATGGGGAAACAAACTCTGTAGGTAGAATGAAGTTGGGTATAGCAAGTTTGAGTAACTTAGTCACTAGGTGGCTGGGAGAGATGGCCATGAAGGGGAATTCGGGGGAAGGACGGAGCCTAGGGAAGGTCCTTGGATGCTGGAGTGAGGGTTGGGATCATGAAGACTGACAGCAAGCTAAGTGTTGAGTTTTGCCGCCTATATTGCCTGCACTGTATCGTGGTAGACAGAGTGGAGAGAAAGACTGGGCTGGGAAACATGGAAGACCAGTCGGCGTCTGCTTTCCATCTGGTTATGTGCTTCACATCTCTTGAGCCAAGCCACAAAGGGGCCTGGTGAGCTGTGGGGCTGCCCTTTCCCCCTTTCCTCTCTGCTTCACCCTTCAGCTCCTTCATCCTGTGTTGGGTCCCTGCATTCTTCACAATATGCCACATTTTTCCATCTCATCTCAAGCCGTGAATCTGTGTGACTATCTCACTATAAAATCTATATTTGAGGCCATAAACTGAATAAAACCAACTGGTGGGATTTTTTTTCCCCTTCCTTTTTTCTTTCCTTCTTTCCCTCCTTCCTTTCTAAAAACTGCCTTATACTCCCTGTTGACCCTGCAGGCCCTTGAGTTTGCCACTCTGATTTTACCTTTAACTTTTGAACCTCTGAAGTATAGAAAACATTTTTCTTTAGTATATTTTGACTAGTAAAATTGTGAGATGTTTAGTGAGGATTCAGTTTTGAAGTCAGTCCAGGAGATATATTAATAATATCCAAAGTCTGAGGACTTAAGTTGTCATCACAGCCTTACTAGAGGAGACTTATCTGTGAGATCATCTGATATCAGAAGCAAGTGTAGACTTGTCATTTAGAGCTCAAAAGAGATCTTGGAATCTTCTAGATCAGTGGTTCCCAGAGGCTACTCAAGAACTGCAACTCAGATTTTCAATGGGGAATTTTCAAGTGTAAGTAGTTTTCTAGGTCTCTCATATATTAACTCTAAAGTGGGGCCTGGGCCTAAGAGTTTGAGAATCCTTTTTTTTTTTTTTTTTTTAACTGCCCAGATTCTGTTAATTCAAAGCTAATGGTAACAATGATTATTATTAAACTTCAGGACTCTTAGCTTCAAAATGTGGCCCCCATCTAAGTATCAAAGATTAGAAGGTTGTCTTCAGGCTATTACTAAATAAACACGACAAACATGCCAGAATATTAACATTCCTTGGCTCAAAAGCAGCACAAAGTTCCCAACAATTATTTTTCCATTTGGTAAAGTGGCAATCTAAATTGGGACTCGATGAGCTATTTTCATTTTGAATAAGGAAAAGTGTAGCCCCCTCACATTTTTATTTTTCATGAATTGGCCTTTGTGCAAGAAAAAGATCCTTGCCCTGCTCCATATATGGAAACTGAGGCACCAGGAGCTGAAGTGAGTTGAATGGGGTCATCCTGGCATTCTTCCAAATTGTGAACTGCTGAGAATTTCATGCACAGTTATCTCAGCCTCTGTAACATCATCACTAGGAGGAAGAGATTTATAAATTCTTTGTGCTTTGCATCCTCAGCAGTCTCTTATGTATATTTTCATGTATCGGGGGTGATGCTTTCGGGAAAGAAAAGATCTAATAACCTACCTTCATTGGTAGCATCTTTCAGTCATTTCTTTGAACTTAACAGAACCTTACTTGATATACCAACTAACTGGTTGAGATTTTCTGATTCTTGAGAAAAATGTGTGACCTTAGAAGATGGGTCAAGAAGTCTGGAAGATGTAAATACTCAGTAATAGTAAAAACTTGCAAGTTTAAAAATCTGTAGATGTATTTCTTCTGCTGTTAACTTGTGATTGGATAAAGAGATCTCTCTGGAATTCCTTCTGGTTATAAGAAGAGGCCGTTTTAATTGGCTTATTTTTGTTTGTGGTTATAAACTATTCCAAACCTTCTGGTTTGAATTGTGGATTATGGATTATTTCATTTTAGTCCTTCACAGCCCTCAAATTGAATTTAAAAAAAAAAAAAAAAAGAGCAAAAGTTCTATTTTAAGCCTTTATAGCATTCAACTAATAGCTATATTCTGTTTGCTTGGCCTCTTCTGCCTTTGCTAGAAATATATATCGTGTCTCTGCCTCCCTAGGTTTAGAGATCATAAATGTATTGAATGGATTTGATTTCCTAAAACACATCATCCTGGCATTTTGATTGGTTGGCAATGAGACCTCTTCTTTAACAATCATATATCTGATTTCTCCTTCCAAACATTTTGAGAGTCTGAGAGTCTGGGTCATCTACAGTGGAGGAGGCAGAACTGAATAAAGTTTGGCTGATGAGCTAAGAAGGTCTTCACTTCCGTGTCTGGTCGAGTAGTTAAGGATTGCAGAGCAGCTTGGGGTATTACCAGGATGCAGCATGTTGATGGTGGTTTGCTAAAGTGATTTCCATTTGGCTAAACATTTGATGGCAAGCCAGAAGCAATATTTGGAGAGAGGTAGAGCTGGGAAATGGGTTGAGTAAATCTTATCCTAGAGGCAGAGGACCACGCAAGAGCAAGCATGTTGCCTTCTAAGAATGCCAGCTCGCAGTCCCGCCTCTCCCTGGGGCTGAGACAGGACCACTATTTCACAACTGGAAGAAGCCACTTGTCTTGTTGCTGGAAGGATTAGGCCTTGACATCAGAATCTGGCTTTGACATCATTTCAGACATCCTCTGAATCTAACCCTAGTTCTCTGGACAGACAAAGCCTCTTGCTTAATTCAAAATTCTCAAGGCCAAAGATGATGTCATGTAGCTTTGAAAGGCTCCAGTTCCTGGAGTACTACCAGGAAAAAAAAGTCATTTTCCTTGAATTCAGTCCGCCCTCAAGGTGTCCTGAGAAAAAAGGCTGCTTCTCACAACAACCCGGGCAACACTGCTCACAGGCAAACTCTCCTTTGACTTCCTAACCGCATCCTGCACACTCTTAAAAGCCATGCAATAGTGGGAGCCCTGTTGTCCCAAAAGTTTTCCAATGACTTTGCTCACCAGGCCACAAAATACCAAAATTATTTCATCCTAGTGACTCCAAAGGTGGGGAAATCAAGGCTCCAAAGACTGTTTTGGGTTAAAATATTTTTCCAATTTTTTTTTTTTTTTAAGTAACAGAACATTTTCATCAGATAAAATTAGAGGAGGGACAGATTCCTTTCCTACTCACTGGGTCCATTTTCTTCTCAAGGACTGGCATTGTTGAGAGTTAGTTTCAGGCCACTTTTAAAACACCACCTGAATTCTAAAGAGAGTTTAAGAACCACTTTCCAATCTGCTCTCTGTATCTGTGGGTTCCACATCTGAAAATTCAACCAGTCTTTGATCAGAAAAAAAAGAGTAATCCCAGAAAGTTCCAAAAAGCAAAACTTGAATTTGTCAAGCACTGGCAACTATTTATACAGCATTTACGTGGTATTTCATGTTACAGCAAATCTAGAGATGATTTAGAGAACACAAAAGGATGTACATAAGTTATATGCAAATTTTATATGAGACTTGAGCATTCGTGAATTTTGGTATCCACGAGGGGCGGGGGATGGTGGTGGGGGGCGAGAAACAGAGGGGTAACTATTTATAAGGAATGAGAACTTTGTGAATATGACAGGTGTAGAGTGCTTGTCACAGTTTCTTGGGTCTCATCCACACTAAGGAGGGAAGTAGCCATCAAGTGTCTTGAAAGTGAGGTTGCGTTTCCACGTACCTAGACTGGCTTTCTTGGGCGTGGTCTGCTCGGTTTTTCATCTTGCTTTATGGTTAAATCACATGGGATTGTGATTCCTGCGAGAGTGTGAACCCTTAAAAGCAGTAACATTTCTCTCTTTTTATGCTATTTCCCACCCTCAACCCTCCAGCCTCTCCTTCTACCCCTGAGCCTCTGTACCCAGTGCAGGCCCTAGAACAGTAGCAGCAGAAGCCACGGTCAGGAATCCCTACTGTCTGAGTGAGGCCCTTGAGGGGGGCACAGGGGAAGCACAGTGGAAGAGAAGTCACCGCGTGGATGGAGTTTTCTTTAGGAAGTAGAGAGCCAGAGTTCTTTGTATCCTTAAAAACCTAAAATAATGGGTCAGGTTGAAACATGAACATGACCGGGAAGCCTGAGGCTTCATGAACAGTTGATCAAACTGACTCCGCAGCTAGATCAAACTTTCCAGCTGAATGGGGCTGGGGGCCAGATACCAGGAGGCAGACGCTGCTCCTACCCCTAGATGGGTTTAAAGCTTACACACATGCAGGCAGGACGACAGAATAAGAACCCTGAGCAAACGCACGCCTAGGCAGGATGAAAGCACGAGTTAGAACGGGAGGCAGACGTGCACAGGTGGGAGTGTGGTGCCCAGGGCTGTCCTGGAAGGAGGGCTCTGTCCTCCCCTCTCTCCTCGTAGGGCTCTGCGACCCCCTGTAGGTGTGGACAAGGCGAGGATTGAGACATTTCATGCTGTAGAGCCTGTCGTCAGCATTTGAATTAAAAGCGCATCTGGGCACACAAAAAAAGAGAGAGAGATGTATACCCAGGAGACCTGTGTACTTAAAAGCATTTAGCAGTTGGAAAGAGCACATTTTATGACTTTCCTGTGGAAAGAAAATATCTCAAAATGGCCTGATTCATCTAGGCTGGCCAGTGGAAGCTCAGTAAACAGAGATCCCAGTTCCTTGAAGGCCCAGCCCTTGTCTTTTCTCCACTGGTTAAAAAAAAAAAAAAAAAAAACTGTATTTAACAGCAGAATCTGCTAGTAGGGGGCTAACACAGACCTCTAGCCAGCTGTATAGGGCTTATTAACGCCAAATGGTGACTGATGCTGGCTTCCTGCTGCCACAGTTTCAATCCTAGTGTGAGGAAGACTTTGTTTTTGTTCCTTTTGATAATTCATTATTTATTCTCAAAGAAGTTTTGTCATTTCTGTGATAGGCAAGTGTTTAACAGGGCATACCTCAGTATGGATGATAGATTGTGGGTGGGGAGCGTGGCCAGTTTCCACACGTATCCCTGTCAGCAGTGGTCTCTTATTCACTATATTTTTTCACAGTCAGTATTCCTTTGTGTATATATTTGGTCATGTGTTGATTTTTGGAATCTGCCACTAGGATGCAGGCATCTCAGGTGTTGGTTTTGCACTGCGGCCACCCAGCTGCTGGCATAGTACCCAACAAACGGGAGATGTCCAATAAATGTTTGGTGAGTGAATGCATGGGTGAATAGACAGATTCTGATCCAACTGGGACTTATCCATGATTTAATGGTGACTCTCTGTTCGTAGAGGCACAAGTGGGCAGGGTGGCAGCAACCACAGTTCTAACAGATACTTAAAGAGAGTAACATCTCAGAGAGCTATTAACCCAACCCCCTGCCTTAGATTCTTGCTGACCTCCTAGCTGTGCTATTTTCCCACTACTGAGAATTTCAGAATTCGTAGCAAAAGCAGTGGGTCCCACAGTCATCTCCCTCCTTTGAGGCAAAAGGTCCCTGGAATTCTGTATTGTCACCCTGCTGCGCCATTCACCAGGCCATTCTGATACGGAGGCTGCTTTGGCGTGGTGGAAAAAAGTCTGCTCTTGGGACCATAAGACATTGGTATGAGTCCTGGCATTCCCACTCTGCTGCTGTGTGTCTTTAGGTAAATCATGCAACCTCTCTGAGACGTGTTTCCTTTGTCTTTGAATGAGATTCCTGTAGGCTGCCTCAGGCTGATAGGATTAAATGATATTGTGGATATGAAAACTGTTTACAAAACAGAAAATAAGCACATTCAGAGATACAAGAATGACAAGAGTGATGGTTTCTTCTAAAGTGACTATAGGAGCCCTGCGGGGCTCCCCAGAACTGACACCTCATCTGAGGGAGGGAAATATGGAGATTTGTTTCAAGGGCCTCCATATTCTAAGAGCTTTGAGGAATAATGTAGATACGTGGAAGAAGGGTATCCTGTTTCTTCTGTACACAGGTCTAGAATAGCCCAACCTGTAACTGTATTATTTAAAAGGTTGGAGGGAGACCATAATTAAATATAAAATAATTACCAAAATATGTATTTTCAGTATTTTTAAAGGGCCTTGAAAACATTTATTATTATAATCTAAACCAAGCTACAAATACAGGAGGACTTTTAGTTATACCTGCTAGTAGATATAAGAGGTGATTCAGTCAATGAGAACTATTGAAACAAATTAAGAATGCTTCATGGGAAAGTGAACAATGCGTGACTCACATCGTTGCGAGGTCCTACTTGGGCCTGTTAAGCAGGGCTTATGGAAATGAAGGGGTTCTTTTTATTTGAAACGGGTACCACTTAACCTATAATATTTAACCACCGTTTTCCTCCTTAGTTCACAATTATGGAGCCCCTGGTTACACATTGAGTTTTTTTTTTTTTTTTCATGCCTCTAGCCCTAAGTGAACTCCGCTGTCAGCTCTGCGGTGTTTTTCGAAAGATGCCTCCTGTTCTGCTTGTTTAAATGCCACGCCCAGCTCCCTACACATTCCAATAACAAGTGTTTTCCCGGAGCCCTGTTTGGAAACGTTCACAAAGATCTCAGAACTTGCTCTTTCTCTCCAGTTTCAAGGAAACACTGGATTGCTCATATGTAGTAGATGACGTGGTTTCCCCAAAGTAATCATTTGCCAGATCATGCATCTGTTATTTTGTTAAACTCTTAATTTATATATAAAAATAAAATTAAAGAAAAACAAGACCATAGTATGCCTTTCAATATATTGCAAGCTGTTTGCTCTTATTCACCCAACTCAATGAAATATGGACCTTAATTTTAACTTTGGAATATGTTAATTTGCATAGGGTTTCATCAATATCCCATTTTCTTGACCTGAGTGAAGAAAAATAAATAGCTTGTGACATAAGACAGTTTAACATGTTGGTTTTGTTCTGGTGGTTAGCACCGCTGGCATAAAAATACAGCCTGAGAGGACTAGAAACTTCATAAACAACTTGATCATTTAAATTAATTTGGACAGTAATTTAAGTAGGTAACACATCACAATAGTTCAAAAATCAGAAGATACAGAAGTACATTGTATGGAAATTCTGTGTTTACCTGTGTACTCAGCCACCCATTATCATATCCCTCAAGTAACCAGTGTTAATTCTGATTCATTTAAATGGATATACTAAGACATATTTTAGCTGAAATCTATATTTTGATGCTTTAATCACATTACATAAAGGAACAGAGTATGCGTTTGGGACCTTGGGGGCAAATAACTACATGAATATCCCGGGAGATATCTTCGATAAACATGCTGTAAAGGTGACAAAATACAGAGCCCAAAGCAGAATTCCACTTTCACTGTAAAGAAAGCCCTGAAAGCAAGGTCTTCCTGGAAGCCCATGCGTCTCCCCACAGACCCACTTGGACTCCTTTGTTTCTGGGTTGCCAAGACAGACTGTTGTTCTCTTCTGACTGTTGCATATGTATTGAATCCTGGCACTGCAGATCTCTTATGATGCAAGACTGAATTTCTCATTGCCGCTTTTTCAGATAACTGCCCGCCGTCAGTGGAAACATATTTATGATGAGTTAGGGGGTAATCCTGGGAGCACCAGCGCTGCCACTTGTACCCGCAGGCATTATGAAAGGTAAGACACCCTTTCTTGGAAAGTCGTTGCTTAATGAAAAGTGTGTTAATTCAAAGTTAACGGGTCAAGCATAAGACCTTTGAGGAAACAGGAAACATCCCTGGCATTTTACTTTGCATATTGCCTTGTGATTTTTAGGGGACCTGGCTTTCTCTGGTTACAGGAGATAATAGAATTAGATGTTCTCCTAGTTGGTTTTATCCTATAACCCTGTCTGACAATACTGATACGTCCCCCCGCACCACAAGCATGGATTATTCAGTATATTCTGTGTACTCTGTAGGTTCATTCACTATGAGAACTTTCAGCTTCTGGAAAACAGGTCTGCGGTATTACTGTGGAGTTGCCATGTAACTGTATTAGCATAGAAATGTATTAATGTTGAAAGTACTAATATTGAACAGTAAGTATTTCTTTAATAAGAAAATCGGTCCTAGATAAGGCCTGTTGTCTTTTTTCCCCATCTTGCTGTTTTTCTTCTGTGCTTTCGACCCAGGAAATCCTTTCTTGCCAAGCTTTGTGTAGTTTGGTTTTCTAATAATTTCAGCTTCTTTCAGCAAGGTGATTGATGATAATGCAAATAAGAAATGCCAAATTAGCGTACTATGAGGGTTGTATCCATGGGAATTTTCCCCTTTGCATTAGGACTGTGTGCCCCACAAAATTGAAGACCAGTTTGGATAAATCATGTGTTACCATTGGTCTGTGTTTTTAGTCCATACTTGTTGAGGTCATACCAATGTCCTTATCCCTGGCATATCCCTGCAGAAGTCCAGACAGACTCAGCTTCTTGGTTTCACATTCAGAGCTTGTGAGATCCAAGGAGAGGTGTCTGTGTGTGGTTTTCATAATGGCCATGGATGGGATGAAGTCACGACACAGCTGAGCAAATGGGCCATATAGCTTGCTCCTTTGACAAGTACAGCACAAGTGCTAAATTGACGGTTGGTCTTCACATCATCAGTTACCATCCCAGCTTCAACCCACATGCTTAACTCCCATCTCTAGTTCACACAAATGCATCTTCAGATAATGTCACGTCACACACCAACTCTTAGTCGTATTTCGAGTCCAATTGTATTTGCACTGCACTTTACAGAGTCTCTTTTCATATGGCCATTTGGTGAAACTTAAAATGTTTTTATAGGTATAATCATAGTAAATTAAGTTGGGTTTAGAAATCTATGAAAAAGCCTCACAAAGTATTCCCAAGAACTGCTTTATTTGACAGTGTTATAATCCAGAAAGATTTTTTTTAATTGATAATGGAAATTCAAATTACTATTCTTCATAGCATTGTTGCAGTATACTGCATTGAATGTTTTTTTTTTAAGTGAGTGTATTTCTCTCAGTATTTAATACAAAAGACCATACTCTCACTGTTGGTAGCGGGTACAACAGTGAAGTTCTAGTACAAAAAGGCACTGGCATCTGAGGTATGAGTCCTCTTGTTTGGATTACGAGTCAAAGCTTTAATCAAAACGTTTCCATTAGAAACACTGTCTCTACTTTCAAACAGTTTTTATTATGATAGTGAACCTCCCTTAGCTTCATGTGCAAATGTCCCTAACATGTGGCCCATCACACTTAAAGAACCAGATAGTGATTAAAATTTGAGAAAGGAGTGTTATCTCAGCTGTGAGCTAGCTCACCTCATTGGAGTGAAAAAGTAATCAAATGTATCACAATGCGTCACATGGTCAAATAACAGATAAGGTTTGGGATAGAAAAAGGCTTGGATTTAATAGCAGCAGGTACATATGTATAGTTGTGTGTTTAATTTGCTCAAGCAGTTGTGTGTATAAAAATAGCTTCAATCTCAAATGCCAAGATACGTTCTTTTGAAGGTTGTGTACTTTGTTTTATGATTTACCTCTTCCTGGAGTAGCAGAATCCCACATGCCTGCAGTCAGTCAAAATGGAAAATTCTAATAGAAGTACCTCCAACTCCAGCAACTAAAAAGCATTATTAAAGATTTTTAGAGATTTTTCTTTTCTCATTCTTGGGAGCAAAATTCATAAAGTTTTGGTCTCCCACTGGAATAAAGTTTTTGAAAAGCTATGTCAGTTACTCTTCCAAATCTAGAATTTTCTTTGGTCATTGTATCAGTCAGGACCCAGGGAGGAAAATAAAAATTCACACTTAAGTATTCAACAAAGAGAACTATAGGGAATTGCCTAAACAGGTGTCGTGTGAAGCAGTCCACTCACACAGAGGCACTAACCATAGGTTTCCAGGATTGAGAGAATAAAGAGCTTATGTTATCACCACCCGGAAGTTGGGACAGAGGTCTCAGCAGACTGGGGTTCAGATCCCTCACAGGTAGAGGCACCCAGTGAGTGCTGGTGCTTCAGGAGCTCAAGAGGGGCACTGTGGAGCTGCATGCAGGCGGCTGGTGCCAGACCGTCTCAGAGGACACTGTTTAGGGACAGTGGAAAGAAGCGAGAGGCTGGCACGAGCAGCCGCTGCTAAATTCCTGCTGGCTTGGCACTGAAAGGAAGGGCAAGCAAAATGGGAGGCAGTCCCTTCTCCCTTGCCCTGGCTTGCTAGGGCCATTTGCAGAACCCCAATAGGAAGGTGGCTGACAAAAGGGACTTGGAATTTGTGTTGTCCCAATCCCAGCATCACCAAGCAGAGTGCAGTCAACTACGTCAGGGGGCACACGGCACCCCAACATAGAAATCACTGTGCAAAACCCGAAACCCAGGTTAGAGTGGCTGTTGCCGGGTGATTAGCAAGGTCGTCATCCCGGTTCCTGGCATTTTCTTTTATTTAATTTTTATTTTATATGGGAGTATAGTTGATTACAAAGTTGTTAGTTCCTGGTGTACAGCTAAGTGATTCAGTTAAACATATACATGTGTCCATTCTTTTTCAGATTCTTTTCCCATATAGGTTACTACAGAATATTGAGTAGAGTTCCTTACGCCATACAGTAGGTCCTTTTGATGATCTATTTTATATATACTAGTATGTATAATTTAATCCAAAACTCTTAATTTATCCCTTCTCCCACAGTTGCCTTTGGAACCATAAGTTTGTTTTCGAATCTGTGTCTGTTTTGTAAGTTCTAAAATTCTATTCGTAAGTGATTTGTCTTTTTCTGATTCACTTAGTTTGGTAATCTCTAGGTCCATTCATGTTGCTGCAAATGGTATTATTTCGGTCTTTCTATGGCTGAGTAATATTCCGTTGTATGTATGTACCTCATTTTCTTTATCCAGTCCTCTGTGCATGGGCATTTAGGTGGCTTCCATTCTTGACTGTTGTAACAGCGCTGCAGTGAACAGTGAGGGTGCATGTATCTTTTCAAATTACGGTTTTCTCCAGATACCTGCCCAGGAGTGGGATTACTGGATCATATGATAATTCTTAGTTTTTAAAGGAACCTCCATATCGTTGTCTGTAGTGGCTGCACCAGTTTACATTTATTTCCACCAACAGGTGGGAGAGTCCCCTTTTCTCCTAACTCTCTCCAGTATTTGTCATTGGTAGACTTTTTTGATGATGGCACTCTGACTGGTATGAAGTGATACCTCACTGTAGTTTTGATTTCCATTTCTCTAATAGTGAGTGGTGGTGAGTATCTTTTCGTATGCCTTTTGGCCATCTTTATGTCTTCTTTGGAGAAATGTCTATTTAGATCTTCTGCACTGTTTCTGATTGGGTTATCCTTTTCATATAGAGCTGCATGAGCTATTTGTATATTTTGGACATTAATCCCTTGTCAGTCACTTCATTTGCAAATATTTTCTCCCATTCAGTGGGTTGTGTTTTCTGTTTTGTTTATGGTTTCTTTCACTGTACGAAAGCTTTTAAGTTTAATTAGGTCCCATTTGTTTATCTTTATTTTCATTACTCTCGGAGGTGGATCTAAAACAATATTGCTATGATTCATGTCAGTGTGTTCTGCCTGTGTTTTCCTCACAGAGTTTTATAGTAGGCATTTCCTTTCACCACCTAAGTTTTGTGCTGTTGTGGTCACTATAAGGGGTGTCATGAATAATTAATCAGTTATAATAGTTTAAATCAATCATCTGCAAATTTTGGTAGGTTTGTGTTTCTTTTTTTTAATCAGACTGTGCGTCCCATAATGCCACTCTCACTCATTTGAACTGTGTTCTCAAAGGAATCATCCATACTCTTGTGGTGGGGAGAAATGCCTGGGAATTGCTGCTCTAGATGTCTTCTCTTTGATGTTTCTGCCAGAGAAGGGAAAAGGACACCCATATCTGTCCCAGAACCTGAACCATTTATGCTCAGGTCAAAGAAAAGGCTGTGGTTTTGACTACAGATGTGTTGGGTGATACGGGCAGGTTTCATTCATTCTTGCTAGTTACAGGCTGTGCTCACACAATTAAAGATAGAAATGACTAGGTTGGGGCAAGGCCATCGTATTCAAGAAGGCTAAAGGAGTTGTAAAGGGCCAGGATTTTGTGAGCAAACATCTAGTCTGGAGATGCCCTTAAAGCCTGATTGGAGTTCGTGCTCTGCTGCCAGTGTACTTGGCCTCTCATTTTCACTCTAATACAGAGACTAGCTCCTCCTCCTATTTCCCTACCACCAACTTTGCTTTCCTAGAAGATGGAGAAGCAGTGAGTGATTACTATGCATTATCCACTGATTTATTTTTCATGCAGTGTGGTTCATGTCTCCAGTAAATGTTTTCTTTTTTCAACAAGAAAAAAGTAGCTGGGTCCTCAGTAAGTGTTACTTGTATATTAATTGGACACTTTTGGTTTATTAATGAGTGTAATAATGAAAGTACAGGTTGCTGAAAAGAATCAGTGTTTTTATTTAAGGCATAGGAGAAATGGTATAATGCCTGTGAATGCATCATTGTCGCTGAAGGCCTGACTTGTCCAAAACTTGCCTCTGATTGGTTTAAATCAAATAGGTCCAAGCACTTCATAAAAATGTCTTTGTCAGCCTAGTTTTGCTTCCAAACCTATTCATCTCTGTCAGTTTTTAATATTAGTAACAGGTTCCTGGCCACAGTCCATTAGTACTGTACTTAATTGCTCATGTTACAGATGATCACTAATATAAAAAGCATTAATGTTTCCCCATCAAAAGACTTGCTGTGTAGATATCTCAACTCAGCAAAGCTTATAAAGTGTGGTTATTCTAGACACTTCTTGTTCAGGATTTATAGATAAAGTTACTACAGATTACAGTGCAAAGAGGAATACCTACCTCCTCCGGTGCAAGACACTTCTAGGTGGAACATTTTCTTTCTTGTTCAACTCTTTATTTAAGATGCCCCAAATCAGTATCTTTTATCTGTAAGGCAACAAGAAAGAAAATGGTTACCTTAAAAGAGTTCTCTTAGCTTGATTTTCTGGTGTCATAATTCATTTTAAAGGCTGTTTTCACATGCAGATTTGTTTTCTTTTTCTTTTAATGTTTTTTAAGCACATGCAAGCGGCGGCGGGGGGGAGGGGGGCTCTTTACACAGAATACCAGATTACTGGTTTTAATTTTCCTGAATAAGTTACATGTTCTGTTTCTATGGAGCATATGAAGCTGTTACTAGGGATTTTAAAAGGAGCATTAAGACAGAAGTACTTTATGATGTGCTTTTCTGAGTACTTAGAAAATCAAAATCATAAACAAATGTATTTGTGGGGGAAATGAACAATTATGCCTCATCTTCTTGCATACATAATGCCCAATTTCCAATTCTACCCTTTTGCTTTGCCCATAAGCATTCCTTGGGTGAGGCTGTCATGCCGCTGGCTTCCTTTGCAGTTACTTGTTGGGGGGACAGGGGGATTATGAGCTGCACCCAAGCCTCATGCATTTTGCCAGAGCCTGAATGACAGTGAGCTGCAGCTTCGGCCTTTTTCTCTCCGAAGGTGGAACCCAGGGTATGGGAGGTTCACGTTTTGAGTTAAGAAATATGCTTTAAGGTAAAATGCCAAAAATACATCAGGTTCTAAGGAACTCAGCTAGTCATATTGTGGGAAAAAGCCAAGGGAAGGGGAGTTACAGTTCTGTTCATGTCTAGGACAAGATGCAGGGTGTTCTTGCTCATTTTGATGCCCTTGAAGTTAAGTAGTACACACTTCCGAAGGCCACAGGCGGGCTGCACAGATCCGAGGCAGCCTCTAACAATCCTCCAGACAGTGTTACTCACATGAGGTTCTCCTGTGAACAGGGCAGCAATGAATAAGCATTGAGACACTTACAGAGCAGTTTACCAGCGTAATATTATGTGTGTCTAATTTTGTTAAAAATGAGGCCCTTTTAAACTTTTCGTTTCTAGTGTTAGTCACTCAGTCATGTCTGACTCTACGACCCCATGGACTGTAGCCCACCAGCTCCTCTATCCATGTGATTCTCCAGGCAGGAATACTGGAGTGGGTTGCCATTCCCTTCTCCAGGAGATCTTCCCGACCCAAGGATCGAACCCGGGTCTCCTGCATTGCAGGCAGCTTCTTTACCATCTGAGCTACAGGGAAGATCCAATTCCTTTTTATGGTATTTTACAAATGTGTCAGTCAGAAATAGGAAATCCAGGGTCCCTGGAGCAGCACCGCTCCACATCCGTGGTCACAAACTCGCATGTTGATGGGGGCAGGGAGCATGGTGAGCACAGGCAGCCCAGGCTGGGCAGCAGGAAACGGGTACACACAGCCCGGCCAGGGAGGCCCAGTGGGACCAGCCGACACTTGCTGCCTTAGGAGGATGCAGCCTCAGCACTTCCGGACCTTCCGTGTCTTAAAGATAATTTTTATGTGAAATCACCCAACTTACAAATATTGGCTCCAATATTTCTGAAAATATTTTATGTAAACTAAACACACCTGTAGGCGCAGTGTAGCCTGCCGGCTGCCCTGTTCTGCAAGGACTGAATGACTGCTGGCACTGAGCTCATCCAGTCTCTGCTTAGACGCCCTGCAGTGGGAGGGCAAGGAAGGCACCCTTCATCTGTACACTCTTCCTCACACTGAGCGAGACACCTGTGGCTTCCCATCGACCCTGCCTTACCTTCTGGGGCTGACTTATTCCACATGCTCCATTTTCTCAGTGATGGGTCTTCATACGCTTGGCAAAGCTCCTCTCACGTCAAGTTTTCCTGCTCCATTCATCCAAGCCTCAGAGCACAGTTTATGGGCTTTCACCAGCTTGGCTTGCTCCCATGTAAATGCCTCTCATTCGTGTCACTCAGAAGATCCAAAGCTGTTCCAGATGCTGCATATAGTATTTCTTGGGATGAGGGCAGGGTCAGCCTATCAGCAGTGCCTAAGGTGACTTTTGAAATTGGTAAGAAGCCCTCTTCTATTGGCCAGTTTCCTTTACTTGGGTGGGATAGATTTACCATTTGATTGACTGTCTTTTTTTTGCTACTGGCCTCAAGAGCCAACTGGTGCTTTTTGAACATCTACCAAGACTGGGGTACAAACAATGAGGAGGAGCCCATGCCACCACCTTCATGGAAGAGACTGTTAAGGGAACGTGCTGGTGCTCCCCAAGAACCCAGGCGCAGCCTCAGGATTCTCAGTACAGCATCTCATTAGAACTGGGAGTTGCTGTGACCTTTGGCTTACTTAACCATATGATCGAACTTCTAGCCCATACATACATGACAAAGAGTTAAATAACTTAAGGCTATAAAAAGCTTATGTAAGTACAGCCATGAAATTAAAAGACGCTTACTCCTTGGAAGAAAAGTTATGACCAGCCTAGATAGTATATTCAAAAGCAGAGACATTACTTTGCTGACTAAGGTCCGTCTAGTCAAGGCTATGGGTTTTCCTGTGGTCATGTATGGATGTGAGAGTTGGACTGTGAAGAAGGCTGAGCGCCGAAGAATTGATGCTTTTGAACTATGGTGTTGGAGAAGACTCTTGAGAGTCCCTTGGACTGCAAGGAGATCCAACCAGTCCATTCTGAAGGAGATCAACCCTGGGATTTCTTTGGAAGGAATGATGCTAAAACTGAAGCTCCAGTACTTTGGCCACCTTATGCGAAGGGTTGACTCATTGGAAAAGACCCTGATGCTGGGAGGGATTGGGGGCAGGAGGAGAAGGGGACGACCGAGGATGAGATGGCTGGATGGCATCACGGACTCAATGGACGTGAGTCTGAGTGAACTCTGGGAGTTGGTGATGGACAGGGAGGCCTGGCGTGCTGCGATTCATGGGGTCGCAAAGAGTCGGACACGACTGAGCGACTGAACGGAATGGAACAGAAGTAAGTTGTAATAGATACAAATAAAGTTGTGAAAATGAAAGTTGCCCAGTCATGTCTGACTCTTTGTGACCCCACGGACTTTACAGTCCATAGAATTCTCCAGGCCAGAATACTGGAGTAGGTAGCCTTTCCCTTCTCCAGGGGATCTTCCCAACCCAGGGATCAAACCCAGGTTTCCGGAATTGCAGGCAGATTCTTTACCAGCTGAGTCACAAAGTAATAGAAATCAAAGAAAAATGAGAATTTCCAAATGAAATGAGCAAATCTTTCAGGGGAATCTAGAATTTGAACTGGATTTTTTTTTGTATTGAAGTATAGTTGATTTACAATGTTGTGTTGGTTTCAGGTATACAGCAGAGTGATCCAGTTGTAAAAATACACATATCATTCTTTTTCTCATATAGGTTATCTCAGAACATTGAATTTCCTGTGCTATACAGTAGGTTCTTCTATATATAATAGTGTGTGTATATGTTAATCCCAAGCTCTTGATTTATCTCTCCCCACCATGTTCCATTTTGGTAACCATAAGTTGTTTTGGTACCTATAAGTCTGTTTCTGTTTTACAAATAAGTACATTTGCATCATTTAAAAAAATAAGTTCCACATTTAAGCAGTATCACAAGATTTTTGTTGTTCTCTGACTTACTTAACTCAGTATGATAATCTCTACGTCTATGTATGATAATCTCTAGGTCTATGCATGTTGTTGCAAAAAATATTATTTTTTTTATGGCCAATATTCCATTGTATATATGTACATCTTCTTTATCCATTCCTCAGTTGATGGACTTTTAGGTTGCTTCCATGTCTTAGCTGCTGTAAATAGTTTGCAGTGAACACTGGGGTGCTTGTATCTTTTCAAATATGATTTCTTCTGGGTGTATGCCCAGGAGTGGGATTGCTGGATCATATGGTAGCTCTATTTTTAGTCTTTTTAGGAACCTCCATACTGTTCTCCATAGTGGCTGTACCAATTTATAAAGTGGATCTTAAAGTGATTAGGTAAGACTCTAAGGTAGATCACTATACACTGCTTAAAATAATTCAGTTGAACTCAAAAACAATAAAGAGACTATATTTGAGGGCAAGGACCAAGTGGTATTAGCTTTCCTTGAGACTTTATCGGTGCACCCAGTATAGCCTCATGAACATGTCAAGAATTAAGGGTTGAATGAATTAAATCCAAACAAAAAGGACAGTTTCCTCTAGGATATGTGTACACAGAAGTAGGGAATGAGGTGCTGGAAGGGGCTGTCAGTAGAGTTCTAACGCTGAATTTCCAAGCTGCATGCACCAAAGGCAGGTATCACAGTTTATCCTCTCCGCGTCTGTCCAGTTTCTTGCCTTGAGGTCCAGTAGGGAGAGCATGTGCCATCCTCACCCAGTAGGGTCAGCCGGTCTGCGGACTTGGCATCTTCTTTGGAAACACTGTCTTGGTAATGGGGGCTCTGGCCTAGGGGCACTCTGTTGGTAACACTTCTGTAACATTGCCACTCAGACACGCTCACCTCCCTTTCCCCACACCCACAGAAGGCCCTTACCGGCAATCAGCAATCCCCCCAAATTGTTACAAAACACAGTGTTGAGATGTATGCAGACTAAGGTATTGCTGTTGCTTTTCCAATGATACCCCCTCAAGCTTGTTTTTATAAGGGACCTGAATTGGGTGGATGTAAGCCCTTATGCCTGGAGCAGCTTCTCATCAGTAAAGAATTTCTCCCCAAAGGACGGTCAGGTAATTTCATAAGAGCCTCTCTCTGCATCGCTCAACATGCCTAAAATGCTCTGATAACTTTCCAATGCCTGGATTTTTCAAGAAACTTTTAAAAAGGAAAACAAAACCATAGCCGGGCCTGGAGTAGAAAAACTGGTTTCTGTTTTTTTAAAAAATGAATAAACAACAGCCTTTGAAAAATCTCTATTTAAAAATTCTTAAATTTGCCTCTGAATGCAAGTTGTAATTATTAGAAGTTGGAGTTTACACTGTTGAGTGTAAAAACACCCTCAGGCACAAACTAATCAAGTGTGTGTGTCATGCTATAAACTACAGCAAGTTCTTTGTTTGACCCAAAAAAGGCTTGCCAAACAGCAGTTTTTTCTTTGTCAAGTTCCTTTATTGTCTCATTTTTGTTTTCTTGCTACTCCCCCCACCCAGCCCCCTTTGAACCTCACTGGAGTATTTAAGAAACTTTGCAGATTCCAGGTTTTATTGATAGTTTTCATCAAGCATGAATTAAAATTTGAGAATAGATTAGGTGTTTTAGCCCTTTTTCTTTTTGATAAATAACAAGAGGTTTCTACTTATGATTTTCTGTCCTCGGGGCTTTATCATTAAGATTAAATAACTGTATTCTCAAGCATGCCACTGCACAAACATCTTTTCAATTATGTGAGTAACAGATGCCTTCACAAAGGCACTATTGAAAATTCAGAAAGCATGTTTCCAAAAAAGAAAGAGGAAAAAAAAGTATCAGATGACAGAAGAATGTAATTGTTTACCATTAAAATACATCCTTAACTCTTCCACTGAAAGCCTCTTGGAACATTTTGTTTTTGTACAAGTTATTACAAAGTTGGATCAAAATGATACATGTTTGGGGAGACTGTTGAACATTTCAGAAGCTCTGGAACCTGTGGTATCTCACTTACATGGGAATTCAGTGCAATAGCTGTTTATCTGCTTTTACATATGGACACTGCCCGCTTTCACGGGGAGAGGTGGTGCACGTCATGTTGAAAATACTGTAGTTATATTTGTCTGTCATCCTTGAAATAATGTTCATCTGCCCTTGAAACAGATCCATGCAACTTGATTCTGAGTCAGTCATTGTTTTTGAATTGAGAAGAATTGTTACCACTTTTGCTGGGGCAGTGGAAGCCTGGGTTGCTATTTACCATCCATGCCCTCTGTTGTAAGCACATATTTTAATCCCTGGGATGTAAAGTCAGCCTTTAAATCCATGTCAACTTTCTTCAGTGTGTAACGCCAGTGTAGACCCTCATAGAAGCAGCAAGGAGGCACTGCAGGAGTAAAGCATGGGGAGCACTGGTCTAGCTGGGGAGGCCGTGGGAGCCTCAGACAGGGTCCGAGTTAAGTGCTCCAGGCTGGGGTTCGTGGGAGATGTGATTCCCGAGTTTCTCTTACCATTCAACATCAGGTTGTGCCGGGTGTATCCAGGGTTGCCGCCTGCTGGAGAGCCATGGCGTGGTTATCCTGGCGTGCTGTACGAGGAGCAGTGTGGCCGGTGCTCCGGCCGTGGGCCTGCCAGGACCCTTGGTGGGATGGCCACGTGTGTGTTCTGTAGGGCTGCTGGCCTGAGAAAAGGAGGGTGCTCACCCTGGTTCTGCCTTAGGAGCTTGGACTTCCCTTAACCCAGGAGAGATCATTTCGGTATCTTCCCAGTGTTGGTGCTTCTCAGATAATTTCTGAAGATACTCAGC
Source organism: Aepyceros melampus (assembly GCA_006408695.1). NCBI lineage: Eukaryota > Metazoa > Chordata > Mammalia > Artiodactyla > Bovidae > Aepyceros > Aepyceros melampus. The sequence goes on along the minus strand of SJXQ01005938.1, from coordinate 151,522 downwards.
TACCTTGCTAAGATGAAGACAGGTCAGAGAGGCAGATCATATTTGAACTCAAACTTTGGCACACAATAGCTATATGCTTTTCACTAGTCCTTTAATAGTTATTTCACACTTAACCTGTTTCCTCCTCAACAAATTGATGATAAGGTATACAAAGGGCCTGGTGTTATTAGGAACTTAATACACGACCCAGTTGCTATTAATACTGTAATGCCTACTCCATATGTAAGACAACCAGAAGTTTCTCTCCCCACCCTCCGACCTTATCCCCTACCCCCGCAGCCCATGTAACTTCAGTTCAGGGACCTGTCATCCGGGACCTTCCTCTGTCTCACTGACCCTCCTTCAGAAGAGTCAAGCCACCGACTTGGCGGATCCCAACACGGCTTTCCTTTCATTGCTCAGTTAGGTTCACAGTCACACCACGACTATTGGAACATATTGGAGTCATCAAGGGCCTAAGAAACACCCCTCCTGCCACTTCCAGGGGCAAATGGAGACTATTAGCGTCTTCAAAAGGTCTTCATCTTCAGCTTCCCCCTGAGCAAGAAATGAAGCCCCTGGTAAACTAACCATTCTCTTAAGGAAGAGATTTCTCTGAAGACAAGGGGCCATGTTTTTGTTGCATACCTTTTTGGTATCTTAGGGTAAAATATAAATGATGCTCTTTATACCTACTTCCCTTGCAAAGAACTCTGGACACTTTACCCTTGGTAGTTCATGGCTTAACCTAAGTCTTTTACACAGAACCTGTGTTGTGTTCTCCCACCATTTTCTTTGCTCAGGTGGGTCCTGCCATTGACTTGTTCTCCATGGCCTACCTGTCAGCGTGGCACCTCCTTCCATGGTTTGCTGTTGAAAGCTTTGAGCTCACATCTTCATCTGCTGGATGGTGACACTGAAGTCCTCTTTCTTATCTCTTTCTGTTACTGATACTTTGCTCCTCCCACACTGCTCACCAATTTTTTTCTGCTCCACTGAAACTCACACTGTAAAATGGTAGAGATCTTCATCCAGAGCCCATATTTGTCTTAGATGGAGCTTGGCTTATAAAAGGGCAGGAAAGAGCAGCCCAATTACCATTATACTCAACCAGTGTTGTGTCCCCTGAGGAAACATTCCCACTTCTCCTCACCTTGACATAGCTCATTTGTGTATTAGACTTTAGTTTTGGTACCTAGCTTCCCCCGACCCCAGCTAATGCTCTTTCTCCATTTTTAGAGTGAGGGTCTGACACCTTGAGCTGGAGTTGAACAGTATGTGAGATTAGAACTTACCATATTTCCTGGAACCTTAACACGTTTGTGTACTTTACCTTTAAAAAAGAAAAATATGCCTTCTCTTGGCTCCATATTTGGTGAAAGATTGCTTCCCACACTTCACAGCAAAGTTGTATATTTTCAGTTTCTGGCTGAGAAAGGAAATGTCCGGCCAAATTTTAGAATTTATCAGCCCTGCAGTCAACTTGCAGGTATAAGACTCCATTTGGGATCATATCAGGTCTGAAGCCTCAGTGGAACCAATGTATCATTTCTTTTCTACTGACATGGAAAAACGTACTAGTTATAGTTTCTTTAGTATGGTAGTAGTAACAGCATTTGCGTCCTGATACATACACCAACATTTTTCCCTCTGCCCCTAAAATATTCTGCTCCGAGGGCACTGGTAGATCTCTAGGCCTGGAGTTTTTGACTGATTTGATAGCAGAAAAGTGCCTATGAAGTAACTAGGGTGAGTCTGAGGTTCAAATGCAACCCTAAAGATTTGCTCCTTCTCCTACTCTTCAGACTGAATCAGTCCCAGACATTATTATAATATCATTCTTCAAAGCTCTATAAATAGATAGATTCTCATTTCTCCTCTTAAGCACTGTTTGCTAAATGTTTTGGCCCCAAAGTTCAGTCATCCCCTGCAAGCATTAATCAATACAGGAGACATTAGTGGTCACTCATTCTGATGAGATCTGACATTATTCTTCCTTTGCCTATGAGGAGGGGAGGGGAATGTTGCTTAATAAAGATGAAGGTCTTTGCTTCTTTTGTATGAAATGCAAATGAGGAGGACAATGTGCAATTTTGTGCATTACATTTCTTGAATGTGAGGCTGCTGCTTTTTGTTGAGAAAGAGAGGCAAGGCCCTGGAGGATTTCAGAATTTGTAAATATAAAATTATCTGCCTTCGTGTTTAAAAATAATAATAAAAGGGAGAAAGAGTTGGCAGGTTGCCAGATTACTTACATTACAGTAATAGATTTGCTGACCCTTGACTTCTGCTGTAGAGAAATGTATTGAATTTTTCATAATATCAGATGAGGCAGATCTAAAACCCTAGTATAGTGAGCACCATTATTTAACCTGAGATTTAACAAAGCCGAAATCTTTTCAAACCAGCAATTTCTTGTATGATGATAATTTAGTGGCTCAGATGCTAATAAATCAAGGTTATAATGCCATTGATTTGTTAATTTTAACTTGGGTTGATTGTAAGTCATCTTTATTTAGAAAAAAGGAGAAGAAAGAAAAAAAATCTTGCTTTTCACAGCGACTGAATTTAATAAGAATCTCCATGATAGCAAAAGGCTCCCCTACTGTTTCTGCTTTGGGGTGGAAAATGTTGTTCTTGTATTATTCCTAGGGAAAAATAAAATCTCATGCTGCTACAAATCTTATGCCTATGGAAAAATGTTATTTTTTAATACACAGTGGCTTACCTATTTCAGATCCATTAATGGCATCGTAAATAAGCATTTTGCTAATCTGAAATGTGAAATCTGGGTAACAGTAGAGACCCATTTATCTGCCTAGCTTTCAGTCCTCAGACTACATTAGATGGGGGTGGGGGTGGGGCAGGGAATCTCTGGATTCCCTAATGAATATATTGCTTCTCTTCCCTATTACTTCTACCCATCAAAAACCCAAACCACATTCTTAAGAGTTGCAGCCCATTGAAAATATTTCTCCTGTGTAATGACTTCTTGGGGGCTGAATGCATTTTTGCTTTTATCTGTACAGTTTAGAAGCTGATTAAATCTTTGTTGTACTACAAATATTTGAGGAATAATCTTCCGCAAGGCACAGTCATTTTGCATTATACTAAATTCTTGACACAATACAATGCTTCCTGCGTTGGACAGTGTTGACCTTGGGTTGGCTACCCTGTTTTTAATAGTATCACATGTACGTTAAATGTTTAAATGTTTAGAAACCTATACTAGCTTTCGTCCTCTTATGCTGTAAAAACTTCTAATAATCAGATGATAAGATCATATCCTGTGGAGTAATTGTGTTGTACCATGACAGGGTAACTGAAAAAACATTCAGTGAAAATCGCACCAAATGGAAATCACTATATGAACAGTGATTGTTTGTGTGCTGGGTGAGAGACCCTGAGCTGTTCTTCAGGGTTTAGCTGGTCATATTTCTACTTGTTTCCGTTTAGCTGCTGCCTTTCTTGTTTTATTTTGGGAGCTTTTATTCCCTGAGCCACTATAATTATCTTTCAGTGATTTAGAAAGGAAAAAAAAAATCACTCAATTGACCTTCATACACACACACACACACACACACACACACCCACCCCCACCCACCCTCTGGAAGCCTTGAACAAGCAGCGTTTGTGTTTGGATTCAGTTTTACCTTAGTCATGCCTCTTTCCAGATACAAGAAACATTTAATTCCAGATTTCCTGCTTCTGGCTTCAGGCCTTTGACCAGCAAAGTGAAATGTATTTTTTATTGCTGCCGTCCAGCCAGCTGCTGAGTTGAGTGAAGGGAAGGAAAAAAAAAAAAAGGGAAAGAAATGAAATAGAAATGTTGCCCTGCCTCTTCAACTTGCAACACTGCATAAGGAAATTAAACTCTCCTTAGCACCCATCTAGAAAGCTGGGTTGGCTCAGGACTCTCAGGACCTGTGGAGTGTGGTGGCTCTTGGTGCAGCGGGCCATGTGTGTGATTCTGTTGGCCTCTGCTTCCTCTCCTTTCCTTCCTCACCCTCAGGTAATGCTGGAGGGAGCCCCTCATGGTGTCACCATCTCAATTACAGTGGAGCTGCGGGGGAGAGGGTGGTACCAACAAACAATAACCATTGAAATACCCAGACTTCAATGCTCCTTGGGTTCCCATGGCAACCAAACAAAAGTAAAACAAACCTATCTGTCCTAACAATAAAAATATGTTTTCATTAAAGTCAATTTAACATATTCTTCCTAATTTAAAATATTCAATGCATTTTGCTCCTGGACAAAAATCCCCAACCTGCTGCTGTTGAAGGGAATGAAGTCGTTGGCAGAACTATGCAGATAAAAGCAATTAGGGGAATGTTGGGGACTTCACAGATGAGACGGAATACATTCAAGTATGAACAGGATTGCTTTTTTCTCTCTTCTTCTGCTTAGTTATGCTTTTTATTATATAAACATTAACTGTAATATTACAGTGGGAAGCAGGTATTTGGCAGCCACATATTATTTTAGTAAGTCTACATAGAGAGAACAGTTTCCAGTTTTAGCAGCTGTAACATGTTTAAACTCAGTTTGTAATGGGATCGAAGATAACTATTCCCCATGGGCAGTGTTGATCTTCATGGCTGGCCCACTGCCAGATGCAGCGCTCAAAACTATTATTCACGCCTTCTTGCACATACCTTGTCCGAGCATGCTCAGTAAATGAATTTTTTGTCTGCTGTAAATTGGGATTTGACTTTCCCATAATTTACTTGGTATTTTATTAAAGACTGAAATATTAACGATCACAAATATCCCCACATTTGTACTCACAAACCTGAACAGTTGTGTATGTTTAAGTAGTTGAGATCCAAATTGCATAGTTAGAAGCCAATATCAGAATAGCTAACAAATATTCAAACCAAAGAAGGTTTTGCCTGGGAGTCTTAGTTTAAAAATAATTAGGGTTCCCCATATTTGAACAGATTTATGTTGTTTGTAAGCCAAGTACATTTTCTTCATTGAGTCAACTTGTCTTATTTAAAACAAATTATGTTTGCTGTATTAAAGTTCATATTTTTAAGGCTGAGTCTTGTATTAATCCCACAGTGAGTCATTAATCATACCAAATGCATTATAAAAACTTTAATCATTGAAGTTGAAACTGAGATTGTAATGCAATCCATCCCTTTTAATTACATCAGCTATTTTTCCCTTTCAGATCAAGCGCTATGTCGCAAAGGGAAAACAGATTAAAACTAGAGCTGCTTGATGTTTCTCGTTTTAGAGCAATTTTATGTACTTTGTTTTAAAAGTTATATAATTAAAATGCTTGAATTTTTCAGCCCTCTGATTTTTGTGGCTTGACTGTTCTGTCCGCCTTCTTTCTCTCTGGGGCCCTGTTTAACTTGGTACCCCAAAACAGAGCTCCTGGTCCTGGAGTCCCCTTCCCACCTCAGGGCTCTGGCTAAGACAGCCGCCTCTCCACTATGCTGTGTTTGCCTTGCGTAACCTCTTTAAGTGTCTGGTCTGTATTTTGACATGAATGAAAACAAAGTTTGGAGACAGACAGAACTAGGTTTAAATCCCACATCTAACAGATAGGGTAACTCAGGCAAATTATTTATCTTTTTGGGGCCTTAGTTGCCTCATCTGTTGAAAAAGGAATAACAACAGTAATACTAACACTCCGTAGGGACACGTGCACATTGTGGCTATTACATGAAGTCACCTGTATGATGTATCTGGGCCATTACCTGGCAGAACGTAAACCTCAGGGGCTCTGACTACTACTGGTTTGTTCACTGCTGTATCTTGGTTTCTAGAACACTGCCTGACACATAGTCAGTGCTCAATAAAGAGCTGTTGGCAGAAGGGTAATGAATGGCAGCTATTGTTACAGTTGCTGTTATTGTGATGTTGCTATTAGAATTTGGCCAGGTTCCATGGACGGTGATAATGATGTGATTTTTGGATGTGTCCACTGGTATCCTCGGTGTACAGATTCGCAAAATGAGAAAGAGGTCTTTTAAAGAAGTATGTAAGTTACCAGGTGCTGGTTTTGACCGGGAAAGATGAAGACACTTGATAAATTGCTTGTACTGAGAAAAAACATACACCCCCACAGCATTGACATTGCTACTGGCATTGCCAGCCCTGGCTGATCCTCTCTTCTGATGCCCTTTTAGGTTAATCCTGCCATACGAAAGGTTTATTAAAGGAGAGGAAGATAAGCCTCTGCCTCCAATCAAACCTCGAAAACAGGAGAACAATTCACAGGAAAACGAGAATAAGACAAAAGTATCAGGAGCCAAACGCATCAAACATGAAATCTCTAAGAGCAAGAAAGAAAAAGAGAATGCCCCAAAGCCCCAGGATACATCAGAGGTGAGTTGTGCTCCTCCACAGAAGTCTCTCTGGGAGGTGAGTCCTGCCTTGGGGTCTCCTGGAGCCTTGCACTCAGAGCCTCATCCCTGCCCAAGACAACACCAGGCTGTGAACCCTAACCTCTGAACTTCACAGTTCCCCCAGGAGTGGGCCTTCCGGGGCAGTGTGAGTGTTGAATGGGATAGGCCAAGAATAGGATCTGGAAGGAAGCAAAAACATGGTGTAGAAAGCTGAGTGCAGAGGCCAACTTCAAGACAGAAGAGTCAGAGCTTTAGCTCTGAAAGCCAAGGGACTCTGATGTGAAAAATGTGCCCTTTCACAGCCAGTCTGTCTGAGGAGTGGGTGTGACTTTAAAACACTCACCCATGGGATCCGCCGTGTCTCTGCAGAACTGTTCGGGAAATTTCAGAGGCTTGTTTGCCTCTCGTAACTGACCTCTGTGCAACAGCCTTGGGTTGAGACCAATTTAGAAACATCTTAAGTACATATTATTTATAGGGGAATTTTGAAGTGGTTCCTCTGAAACTATGATTATCTCTCTTGTTAACAGGTAGTTTCTGAACCTTTTAAAATAAGTCCCAGCTACCCACAGCCCCCAGCAGCCCTTTGGTAGAAGCCATTACTGTCAATGTCCAGCCAGTCATGGGGGCTGATCTAGGCTCTGTTTCAACATGAATAATAAAAAACTCTGCTGCCCATTAAAAAAAAAAAACAAAAAAACTTAGCAGCCACATTTGGAGACAGCATGTTCTAAGATTCAAACCCTGAGGGAATTTTAGTACTGATATTAAACACCCCCTAAAAATCAGGTTTATAATGAACACGTAAGAGACTCCCTAATTAAACATTGGCTTAAAACACACAACACACACCCCAATCTCCTAACTAGAAATTAACTTACCCAACTGACTCCTGTGTAAGAAGATATTAATACCAAGAAGAGAAATTTTTTTCTTTCATAATTATTTTAAACTCTAATAATTAAAAGGGGGGAAAGGAAACGAGGCAGAGGTTTCTAAACATCTGCAAGCTTGCAATATAAATGGCCAAAAGCAAGGAAATTCCAAGTTAAGGCTTACATTCCATTCTTCCTTGATCTTGTTGGCCTGCTGATTTATTACAGGGCTTGGGATCGGTGAGTTCTATTAGATTCCATATGCACAGCATCGCCAAAGCACAAGAGACAAACTGAGGACCCAGAGGCCAGTTGACCTTTGAATGGCTCCACTCTGGGCATGAAGATTTGTGAGTTGAGGGAGGAATCCTTAGCCATGCCCTGAGCCATCAGCTGGGGAAAGACCATTGTCAAGAGTCAAGCCTGATGCCCTGTGGGCCACAGAAACCCTGAAAGCCTTAAGACTCCCTGTTTCCTATAAGCCCCAACAGGTTCCCTCAGGAACTATGAGTATCTAAGTGACCAAGGTCATTATGATCAGGTTACCTAAACTACCTGGAATCTCACACCCTCTCCAAGGTTGACCCAAAGGTAAGAATTGCATCTCTCACCTCCTACACAGACTCATATTATTGAGCAAGTATATTTCTTTTCGTTGTGTTTCGGAGTTTGAATTTTGTTTTTATTGTCATTGTTTTTTTATTTTTGATGTTTTCAATGTGAAGCAGTGGAGTAAAAAGCACTTGTAGTCAAACCCACTATCTTCAAGTAATCGGATTTCAAGCTTTGTGGGGGAAGGTACCATTTAACATACCAAGACAAATCATAAAATGCCATCCTAGAAAAAGGGTCCTTAACTTTTTTTCTGCCTAGCTTTCAGAGACCTTCTGTACCAAAAACTAGAACTTCATGCAACTCAAGGCCTAGGTCACATAAATATCAGTGGGACTGAGAATCCCCCACAGCCCCGTAAGAATCTCATTTAAATCCAGTTTGCCTCTTCCCCTTACCGTTCTCATTTTTCTGTATTTTCATGTAATATATAAGCTCCAGAGACCAATGATGATTGTTAATGATATTTGTACTGGAAAAGGCAGCTATTAGTACAAATAGCAAAAAGGAAAAGATGATAAGCATCCTTAGAAAACAGGGATATCTTGCAGTGGATTTAAGGAGAAATCTCTATGAAATGGGTATGATTCCTTAAAACTTTTGTTCCTATGCATCCCTCCACCAGCATCCTCAGTCTTGCCCCAAAATACTAGAGTGTGGACACTTCTTTCCTTAACAACAAAGAAGAAAAATATTCATGAATAAGATGGAGGGAGAGAAGAAACACCAGCTTGATACAACTGTTTTGTGACTGTTCTCCCCCCAGACATGTCAGGGCAGAATGACAGAAGTTTTGAAGAACTTGCCAGTCAGCTGGGTCCCAGATGGAAAGTTAAGATGACCTTCTAAGGTCAAAGTTTGCAGAGCTACATAATGCAATGAATGGGTCGAATTGTGCCCACAACTTCTGTCAACGGGGACACATAAAGAGCATCCATCTCATTGATTACAATGTATTTCAATGAACAAAAAAGCTGCATTTGTGGTGGCATTCACTGCTTGAATTCTGACAGCTTCATTTTCAGCTTTAATGGACATGTAGTTTGCTGCAGCCTAGAAGGACTTAGAGTCCTTCTGTCCCTCAGGTAGACGGGCTGATTTTGCATCTGTATAGTTTTTCAGTATTTCAGTCTTACCTGCGTGTCATCTGGCTCTGGGTATAAAATAAACACTTAAGCATCACTAATTTTATGCACCATAAAATTTAACACGTTAGGACGATACTTGCTTTCCTAAAGAAAAACAAGTGATTATAGTAAGTTTGTTGCTTGTTGACATGGGGTTGGATTTTGAAAGATGCTTTAAAAAAAATCTTTCTCCAAAGTGTCATAAAGCACAACATGTAATTTAAAACCCATTTGGATAATTGACTGATTTGACAAGAAGACAACCTCAGAATTAAACTGTATATTAGAATCAAGAAGGAGTGATATGATTGTACACCAGCAGTTTGTAACACTGTGCTGTTTTGATAGGTATCTCTTAAGGGACTGAAGTGAATATGCATATTTCTCCTAATGCTTTCTGTAATTTAGATTTCTTTGTTTAGAGCCATGATTGGGGAGTAATAAAGCTTTACAGAAACTCGATGATCTGACTGACAAGCCTGTTTTCAGAAAACTGCTGTGTGTAATATTTTATTTCATAGCATAAAGTGTCAATGCATTTGGCTTCCTTCTGACCATCTTTTGCAATATCTTACCAGGTTTCGTCAGAGCAAGAGAAGGAACAAGAGACTGTAAACCAGAAAAGCATCACTGAGCCTCTCCCAATAGCAGACACAAAGAAGAAATTGGAAGGGTACCAGGATTTCGCAGCAGGCCCTTGGTGGCCCAAGCAGACCCAGAAAAAGACAGTGAAACAGATCAAGGTGCCAACAGGGAGAAGGTAGCAGAGGAGGCAGGAGAGAAGGGGCCTGCCCCTCCACTGGCGAGTGCCCCTCCGGCCCCTGAAAGGGATCTGGCCCTTACTCCTGGGACTGGCAAACAGTCCCTTACCTCTCCCAGTGCTCTCGTGGACTCGAAAGAACCCAAGCCCTGCTGTTTCACAGAGAACCCTGAAAGTGAGCTCCAAGAAGCATCCTTCCCTGGCTTCTCCACCACACAGCCCCCACTGGCAAACCAGAGTGAGGTGGAGGATGACAAGCTCCCTGCGATGGCAGATTACATTGCCAACTGCACCGTGAAGGTGGACCAGCTGGGCAGTGACGACATCCACAATGCACTCAAGCAGACCCCGAAGGTCCTCGTGGTCCAGTCGTTTGACATGTTCAAAGACAAAGACTTGACTGGGCCCATGAATGAGAACCATGGACTTAATTACACCCCCCTGCTTTACTCAAGGGGGAACCCAGGCATCATGTCCCCGCTGGCCAAGAAAAAACTTTTGTCCCAGGTCAGCGGAGCCAGCCTCTCCAGCAGCTACCCCTATGGCTCCCCACCCCCTTTGATCAGCAAAAAGAAAGTGATGGCGAGGGATGACCGGTGCTCGAGTTTGTCCCAGGCCCATCATGGCCAAAGCACTGACCACATGACAGTCAACCGGCCATCGGTGATCCAGCACGTCCAGAGTTTCCGAAGCAAGCCCTCAGAGGAGAGGAAGGGCATCAGTGACATTTTTAAGCATGACAAACTAAGTCGATCGGAGCCCCACCGCTTCAGCTTCTCCAAGCATCGTCTTAGCCCCCTGGCCGACTCCTATGTCCTAAAGCAAGAAATACATGAGGGCAAGGAGAAACTGTTAGAGAAAAGGGCGCTTCCCCACTCCCACATGCCTAGCTTCCTGGCCGATTTCTACTCATCTCCTCACCTCCACAGCCTCTATAGGCACGCCGAACACCATTGCACAACGAACAGACATCCAAGTACCCCTGCAGGGACATGTACAGGGAAACGGAAAACAGTTCTTTTCCTTCCCACAAACACCAAGAGAAGCTCCACGTGAATTATCTGGCGTCTCTACATCTGCAAGACAAAAAGTCGGCTGCAGTGGAAGCCCCCACAGATGATCAGCCCACAGATCTGAGCCTTCCCAAGAACCCCCACAAACCCACCAGCAAGGCCCTGGGCCTGGCCCACTCAGCGCCTGGACCCCAGGAGAGCAAGGGCACCTCCCAGTTCCAGGTCATCAATAGCCAGAGTCGAGACTGTCAACCCAAGGCCTGTCGGGTATCGCCTATGACCATGTCGGCCCCTAAAAAATATCCTGAATCGCTTTCCAGGTCGGGAAAGCCTCACCCTGTGAGACTGGAGAGTTTCAGGAAGATGGACAGCATGGTCCAGCCCATCCTCCACCGGAAAATGAGCCCTCAGAACATTGGCGCAGCCCGTCCCATCAAGCGCAGCCTGGAGGATTTAGACCTGGTAATCGCTGGGAAAAAGGCCCGGGCCGTGTCTCCTCTGGACCCCGCCAAAGAGGTCTCTGGGAAGGAGAAGGCCTCGGAGCAGGAGAGCGAAGGCAGCAAGGCCGCACACAGTGGGCACTCTGGGAGCACCTCGGAAAGCCACAAGCTGCCCCTCTCCTCCCCCATCTTCCCAGGTTTGTATTCTGGGAGCCTGTGTAGCTCGGGCCTCAACTCCAGGCTCCCGGCTGGGTACTCTCATTCTCTGCAGTACTTGAAAAACCAGGCTGTGCTCTCTCCACTCATGCAGCCCCTTGCTTTCCATTCGCTTGTGATGCAAAGAGGAATTTTTACATCGCCGACAAATTCTCAGCAGCTATACAGACACCTGGCTGCAGCCACACCCGTAGGAAGTTCATATGGGGACCTTTTGCACAACAGCATTTACCCTTTAGCTGCTATAAATCCTCAAGCCGCCTTCCCATCTTCTCAGCTGTCATCTGTACATCCCAGTACGAAACTGAAGCCCGGCCCTGCCCAGCATCCCAAATGGGGACATGGTTAACAGCGCTTCACTCCTGCGCCTGGGGTGATGGCTTGGAGAATTAGAAGTCAGTATTTCTTCTAATCTGGGGGTGAGATCAGCCCTGGCCTAAAGGGCCTGGGGGGAAGTGAACATACCTGGTATTTCTGGGATGATTCGGCCCTGGCTGGTTGATCTTGACCCCTTCCGACACAGAGGCCCTCGCAACCTAGATGGTTCACTTTGCACGAGGGTCTTGTGAAGGGATTCACGTGTATCCAGAACTTAGAGGACTCCATCTGAGTTCTGATGGTCAGGAAACAATCTGGGAAAAAAAGGGTAGACATTTCAGAAGATGGGGCAAGGAAGACTGGCAAGCATGCCAAGGGATGCCCCCTCTTCATTAAACTCTCCAAGGTTCAATCAATGCAATGTATAGTGAAACTTCAATAGATCTTTCGTTTTGACACTATTAAACAATCCAGAGAAGTAAACACTGTTAAACTGACTGTATATATCTGCTTCTTAAAACTACCCATATCACTGTTTGCTCACCTAATTTATATACAGGTAGTCCTATTTTTCTCCCGGTTTCTTCTTGTCCTTTTTTTTTTTTTTCTTTTTTTAATTAAACAGTATCGCTTTTATTTGCAGGTCTTTTATTTTGTTTTAAAGACTGACTGTCCCAGTTGTTGATGTGTGTTTTGTAATTTTTCCACATCTTCTTTTGAGCAGCTTTGGGTGGTAATGTTATTGTTTACAAATTGAAGCAACTGATTCTAGTGGAACAAATGAAAAAAGAAACCGTTGAGCATACAATAGTGCAAAGAGCGTTCCTTTGTAAATCTGCAACTTAAGGATTTTGTTCCTCATAAATGGCATAGTTGAAAGAGCTTATACACTGCTTACTTACCCTGCCAAATGCTCTGCTTTGAAGTACTGGGTTATGTGAAAACATCGAACATTGTACTTACCTTATCTAGGCTGTGAAACTGTCCTACATACCAGAGGAATCATAAAAAAAAAACCTCACTGGCAGCAAGCTGCTGAATAACAAGAGTCTGGAGGACATATTTGTGGGCTGCACAGATATTTTAGGAATTTCAGAAATTAGAACAGAAGCCAACATGATTTACATTGGTGTTGGCAAAAGATCCCTTTCAACAGTCTGGGAAAGGGGGTTGGGAAGAGGATGGAGCTTGACTATCCAGAAGAAAGTGAGCAGCGGGGGCCCAGGTGCCAACTACCTGCCCTGGGCTACCGTCCTTCCGGTAATAGGTTGTCACGTTGCCTCCTCAGGTTGGTTTCTTGCTTTTCCCAAGAAGAACCTCACAGGCCACACCTTTGGGGGTAACTGGCATACTGGATTACTCATTTCACAAGCAAGCCATCCTCCTTGGGTTTATGGGGTGTGAGATTTGTGTGTGTGCACACACAGAGTTTTGTGCCATGGTTTTAACCACCTGGCAATACAGTCCACTGAATGATTTTCTTTACTGTTGGAAAGAAATGGTTAAGCTCCTCACACAGCCAAAAGATGTAAAGAGTGTATATTGTCATTCTTGCCACTTTATCCTACAGGCTGACAAGATGTAACATCAAGGTGGACGCATTTTTCTAAGTGTGTTAAAAGTCTATCGACACAGGGTGGACTTTCCTTCCAGGTCGCAAGCCCCGCTAAAACTGCTTTGATGAACTCCCCAGCCAACTGTCCCCTGCCCCCAAACGACTGGTAGACATTAGAATCATAGTTATCCAAGTCTTTTACCTCTGAGATATTTAATTCTATGAAAATTGATGATAATTTTCAACTTCTAAATAGGTAACTCGACTGCAAAATCATCAAAACTAGTAAACAATGAAACTGTGGCTCTTAAACCAAGCCGTGCATGCAGTGCATCTGTATTGAAATGTCTCTATGATACGAAGCCAAATACTCAGTGTAACATACTTAATATCCAAAGGTGGAAACAAAAGAATGTAGAGATCTAGTGTTAAGAGTTCCATTTGCTTCAATTAATTATTTACCTTCCTGTGGAATAATTATACATATATATTTAATAGAACCATAGATAGACTAGTAGAATTTAGATTATAAATGTGTGAATGCAGATTATCCTGCTATTGCACAAGATAGAGTGGGGGAAAATAATTTCAACTGCAGCTGGCAAAATGCTGGCTAGAACATGTATAAGAAAGTTGCACTAGACTGAATGGTCACAGAATCAGAGGACATGGAAGAAGGGGAAACGCCAGTGTTTCTGCAGCTGACATGGACTAGATCCTACATGGTGTCTGTGAGTTTGTTTCTCCAAACCGGGGCATGTGTCCCTGGTGGAGCTCACCTATCCGTTCTGAAGAGGGGGCATTTGTTTTCCCCACTGCAATGATTTCAGTCTGGTTTCATCATGTTGGAATTTGATCACACCATTTTCAAACAATGTTAACATAGTCCAGCTTTTGTTTTTCTCATCTCTTCCGAGAGGAGACTCACTGTTGCTGTCTGAGGAAGCTCATACCCTCGGCAAAACATCAGGACAAGTAGAGAGATGAGGGTATACATTCCCAACAGAAGCAGTGTGTTATTTGTTTTAAAACTCTGAACAGAGATCTTGGAAATCTTTCAAAAAGACCATTGAATTCTTCATTGGCTGAGAACTACATTTTAAAAAGTCTTAAATAGGGCTTTGTTTGCATTGTTTGAGTTCAAGGGGCCTTATTATTGAATGGCATTGCACAAGCCTTTCTTTGTGCAATCAAACCATTGTTATTGGTAGTTCTGTAAAGGAAACTGTGGAATCTAATTGGCAGTGGAGTCATAAATCTATTTACTAAGTGCGGCTTCCAAGAAATGTTGCAATTCAAAATGCACTAAGGCCGTGATTTACTGGAGATTTGGAGATTCTAAATATTTTTTAAAAAACGTTTCCATGCAACTTCTGGTTTAGCTTTTGGCGACTCAACATTAAAGAAAAAAAAAACAAAACAGCCCAACTAAGTTTCAGAATTAAGTATTCTAGTAAGTGATTGGAACTTGTAATATTTGCCACAGGACTGACTTATTTATTACTAGCTAGAGGCTCTTAAGTTCACTTGTTTATCAGGGCATATACAGAAGGGTTTGTTAAAACTCGACATTGACTTTACAACTTTCTGACCTGGTGCATGACTTCTCAAGTACTGTATTTCACTGTGTTGGTGTGTCTGATGGAAATTTCAAGGTGATCCCACAAAAATATTTTATGTAGTGTGCCTTCAAAGAGAACTTTTATTTCTCTTCACTTGTTGTCCCACAAAGTCACATTTGGTGGTGGTCAGCCAAGTCCCATCTGGCCTAGTTTTACTCTTGTCCCAATTTTAAAGACAAATGGGAACAAGTTTGCCCTGGTGAGACCCAAACCATTGCAATGATTATCTTGAGCACTTAAATTCCAGTGTTGGCTGTTGATGTATTTGATATTCTGCTTGTCTCCCCATGGTTGAAATATGTCTGAAGAATAGCAGCATAATCTCTTGGCTGTTTATACTTTTTTAAACTTTCCTGTGTTGTAAATATTGTATACTTTTGGTGATTCCAGCTATGTAACCTCTTTGCTCTGTAAGGTGATTATTTGTATATAGCAACATGGCCCAGTGATATTATATAGTTTCCCAATGGAGAGGTTATTGAGTAACCTTTGCATTAGTTTAAACACTACCAGAAAAATGCTGAGCCAACTATAAACACTCAATTTTGTATGTTTTCCAAATTGTACTTATTACTGCTTTTGATACTGTATTACGTGCCAATAGTTTCCCAATCACATAGCAGGCAAGAGATATTTTGTACTTTTTGATCCACTGTAATATTTAATAAAAAATGTTACTATCTGTTTCCTTTTGGGTGTAATCTGTCACTTCCTCCTGAGCTCCCTGTAGGCTCCACCAGAGTACTTTCCTTCAGGCTTTCTCCAATTAGAACAACAATGATGTCTATTTGTTGAGAACCTACTGGGTGCCCAGTTGGCATACAAAATCTTTACCCTTCACACCGTCATGTAAATATGGTTCTGCCCATTTTACTGATGCAAAGACTGAAGCTTAGACTGTAAGTCAACTTGCCCAAGATCATCTAGCTAACAAATTGGCAGAGCTGGGATGTGAACTCAGGGCTCTTAAATCGACAGCTTCTTCTATATACCATGCTCCTCTCCTGGCAAGTAACAAAAGTGACCAATTACTTGGTCAACAAAGATTGATTCATGTCTCAACCTGCCAGGCATATTTGTTAGGAGCTGTGATGACAAGTTTAAGTAGAAGATAAAATATACCATCTCTGGAGCTTATAAGACTAATGGGAAAGACAGTTAATCAAATAGTCACCCACATAAATATAAAACCTCAAGCTGACCTAGTTCCAAGGGAGAGGAGTGTGATTACTAAGATGACACATGGAAAGATGAGTATGAGTTGAGATGAGAGGGAATTAGGAGAAGAGTTCTCCAAGCACAAGGTACCACAGGTACAAAGGCCCAGAGGCAGGAACAAGTTAAACTTATTATGCTGCTGAGTCGCATCAGTCGTGTCCAACTCTGTGCGACCCCAGAGGCGGCAGCCCACCAGGCTCCCCCGTCCCTGGGATTCTCCAGGCAAGAACACTGGAGTGGGTTGCCATTTCCTTCTCCAATGCATAAAAGTGAAAAGAATCAAAAAAGCCTGTGTGACAGAAGCATAATAATAAGGAATGAAGTTGAGGTGAGGTTACAAAGTATAGCAGGGGTCAGCCAGATAGCAGGGGTCAACCTCATCCTAAAAGACCAGGTTGAGCATTTGGTCTTTATACTGAACAATAAGTTTACGTGGAGAGGTGATACATTCAGATTTGTCTTTTTCAGTGCCACTTGTACTGTGTGAATGCAGAGCAATCTAATCCAAGATGGTGGTCACTTCATTTGGGTTGGTAGAATGGGGGAAGGTCGGATACATTTCAGAGGTACTTGGAAGGAGGAAATGACAGCCTTGATGATGGATTAAATGGAACAACTGGTGGATATTTGGGGTTGAAAAACCAGGAACATGGCATTTTCTGATGTCTAGTGATGATGGACAAAGACTTCTCTCACCCCCTGAGCCTCTGCTGCCAAGCTTTCCCCTGGTTTTGCTCAGCTTATTATTAGTTGAAGTGCCACATTGAAAAAGTGGCATGCTGTGTGCTCCCTTCTGAATGGGTCCCAGGGGACAGGGTGGACAGACTTTGGTGATGGTCTTAGTTTACAACCTGCACCATCTGGTCAAGGTGGACTTTGAACAGATAGGATCGACTAAACTGCTAACAAGCGTGATATCACAAGTCTAGGAGAAAGGCCAAAAATACATTTTGATAAAAGATCTAGGACCCTTTCTTTTATCTTGGTTGACTCCCTGGAGGACCCGGACCCTGCCCACCTCTCTCACACCAGCAGGACTTACAGCAACATGTCAGGGCCCTTATCCCTTTGTTAACCCAAACATGCCAAACATAAAAAGAAGCCTCAGCACCATGGTCTCCTCACCCTCATTCCGATTCATCTATATTTCACCACACTATATGAATTGTTAGGACTATATCAAAAGAATGTTCTTCCATCTATGATATATTCAGCAATTAAAGCTCAGATACTTGAATCGTATACAACAGGAAACATCATGATAAGTTATCTATTTTTACCAGGCCTAGCTAATACTGTTGGGAAGGAGGGTGCTTTTGCTAAAGATGTCACTCATGGTGCAAAAGTAATAAAACTGCCCAATGATTTTTTCTAGGAAAGTGGCCAAAGTTGACAAATGTTTTAGGGCTGATAGTGACCAGGAAATAGGTCATTATTTACATCAACATGTACATCAGTGGCAGGAGGTTGGAGTGGGGTGAGAGGTAACCTCTGGCCAGAAATAATGCAAAAAAAAAAAAAAAGTATAGTTTTCAAGGTTGACCTAGAGAGTAAATGACACTAACTTGGGTCCACAAATAGAGAAATCCTGAATTTTGGAATCTCCAGCTAATTCCTGATATAACATTCCAAAGCATTTGTTTAACCTGCTTAAACAAACAATTTTAATCATCATAGCCGTAACCATAGGCATTCCCAACCTTGAAAGGACAAGGTAATCTGCTCCTGAGGCATCCACACAAGAATAACTACTACTTTTTTATAGTTGAAACTTTCTCTAGAACATAGCTGCCCTAAGATACTTCTTAGGATGGCAGAAATATTCTATAATTCAGAGCTTTCCAGTACTACAGCTACTCGCCAAAGTGGTTGAACTCGTGACACGTGCCCAGTGTGACGGAGGAACTGATTCTATAATTCTATTTTTTATTCACTTAAATTTAAACAGCCACATGTGGCTAGTAGGTACTATAACAGCAGAGCCCTAGAAGGTACAGTTGGCCAGTGAGCACGTCTTCATACAGACACAATCAGACATGGGATAAAATCTGCAAATAAATTTTAACATAGACACTAAAGCAGGCAACACTATCTCTTCTGGGCAAAACTTTGTTAATCCATGGTGGGGGGTGACTATAGATTTAACACTATTTTTCACTCGGGATACACACATCACAAGCCTCTAAGTACTTACTAAATGAACAAACAAATCATTGGGAGAGCAGGTACCAATAAAACAGACAACCTAGAAGAAATGGACAAATTCTTAGGAAGGGTCAACCTTCTAAGACCAAACCAGAAAGAATTAGAAAATGTAAACAGACCAATCACAAGTACTGACATTGGAAAAGTGATTATGGAGGGGAGACAGGATGGCAGAATAGATAGTGGAGGCCATCTTCTCCCACAAAAAAACATTTAAAATACATCTACCAGTGCAACGATTCACACAAAACATCTACTGAACTTCAACAGAGGATCTCAGACTTCAGAAAGAACAAGAAAACCTCCATGTAACCTGGTGTAACAAATAAAACAAGAGAAAGAAGGAATCAGGACAGGATTGTGCTGCAGGGAGGGAGCTGTGAAGGAGGAAAGGGTCCCCGGGAAGTCTGCTCTTTGGTGGGGAGATAGTGTGGACAGAGAGTTTCAAGCCCAGAGTGCAGCAACCAGTCTGCAGAAGGCAAAACTGGACAACCTCCACAAAAGGCTGGCTCTGCCGCCCTGTGCTCCCCAGCTTGTGCTCTCAGTCCACTGGAGGTTGCCATTTTGACCCTACCAAAAAGCCTATAGGCTCCAGTGCTGAAATGCCTCAGGGCAACCAGCCAACAAGACAGAAACACAGCTACACCCATCAACAAACAGGGTGCCTAAAGCCACACTGAGCAAAGGAAACACATACCCATTTGAATGCAGAGTCACAAAGAATAGCAAGGAGAGATGAGAAAGCCTTCCTCAGTGATCAGTGCAAAGAAATAGAGGAAAAGAACAAAATGGGAAAGACTAGAGATCTCTTCAAGAAAATTAGAAATACCAAAGGAACACTTCATGCAAAGATGGGCTCAATAAAGGACAGAAATGGTATAGACCTAATAGAATCAGAAGATACTAAGAAAAGGTGGCAAGAATACACAGAAGAACTATACAAAAAAGATCTTCACGACCAAGATGATCATGATGGTATGATCACTCACCTAGAGCCAGACATCCTGGAATGCGAAGTCAAGTGGGCCTTAGAAAGCATCACTAAGAACAAAGCCAGTGGAGGTGATGAAATTCCAGTTGAGCTATTTCAGATCCCAAAAGATGATGCTGTGCAAGTGCTGAACTCAATATGCCAGAAATTTTGGAAAACTCAGCAGTGGCCATAAGACTGGAAAATGTCAGTTTTCATTCCAATTCCTAAGAAAGGCAATGCCAAAGAATGCTCAAACTACTGCACAATTGCACTGATCTCACATGCTAGCAAAGTAAGGCTCAAAAATTCTCCAAGCCAGGCTTCAATGGTATGTGAACTGTGAACTTCCAGATGTTCAATCTGGATTTAGAAAAGGCAAAGGAACCAGAGATCAAATTGCCAACATCCGTTGGATCATGAAAAAAGCAAGAGAGTTCCAGAAAAACATCTGCTTTATTGACTATGCCAAAGCCTTTGACTGTGTGGATCACAACAAACTGGAAAATTCTTAGAGAAGGGAATACCAGATCACCTGACCTGCCTCTTGAGAAATCTATATGCAGGTCAGGAAGAAAGAGTTAAAACTGGGAAATGGGAAAGGAGTATGCCAAGGCTGTATACTGTCACCCTGCTTATTTAACTCATATGCAGAGTAAATAATGAGAAACACTGGGCTGGAAGAAGCACAAGCTGGAATCAAGATTGCCGGGAGAAATATCAATAACCTCAGATATGCAGATGACACAATGTTTATGGCAGAAAATGAAGAACTAAACAGCCTCTTGAAGAAAGTGAAAGAGGAGAGTGAAAAAGTTGGCTTAAAGCTCAACATTCAGAAAACTAAGATCATGGCATCTGGTCCCATCACTTCATGGCAAATAGATGGGGAAACCATGGAAACAGTGACAAACTTTGTTTTGGGGCTCTAAAATCACTGCAGATAGTGATTGTAGCCACGAGATTAAAAGATGCTTGCTCCTTGGGAGAAAAGCTATGACCAATCTAGACAGCATATTAAAATGCAGAAACATTACTTTGCCAACAAAGGTCTATCTAGTCAAAGCTATGGTTTTTAGAGTAGTCAGGTATGGATATGAGAGTTGGACTATAAAGAAAGCTGAGCACTGAAGAATTGATGTTTTTGAACTGTAATGGTGGAGAAGACTCTTGAGAGTCCCTTGGACTGCAAGGAGATCCAACCAGTCCATGCTAAAGGAGATCAGTCCTGAATATTCACTGGAAGGACTGATGCTGAAGCTGAAGCTCCAATACTTTGGCCAACTGACGTGAAGAACTGACTCACTGGAAAAGACCCTGATGCTGGGAAAGATTGAAGATGGGAGAAAAATGGGACAACAGAGGATGAGATGGTTGGGTGGCATCACCAACTCAATGGACAGGAGTTTGAGCAAGCTCCAGGACTTGGTGGTGGACAGTGAGCCCTAGCGTGCTGCAGTCCATGGGGTTGCAAATGGTGGTATACGACCAGAGGCTGAACTGAACTGAAAGCCACACTGAGCTCACAGCCACCTATAAACACACCCTGCTCACCACAGGGACAAGACCTAGCTCCACCCACCAATGGGCAGGTACCAGTGCCACTTTCCAGGAAGTTGCAGGATCAACATGATCCAGCCAAGGGCATACACCAGAAGCAAGAGGAGTTATTACAGTCCTCTAGTCTGCAAGGAGATCCAACCAGTCCATTCTAAAGGATATCAGTCCTGGGTGTTCTTGGGAAGGAATGATGTTGAAGCTGAAACTCCAGTACTTTGGTCACCTCATGCGAAGAGTTGACTCATTGGAAAAGACTCTGATGCTGGGAGGGACTGGGGGCAGGAGGAGAAGTGGACGACAAAGGATGAAATGGCTGGATGGAGACGTGAGTTTGAGTGAACTCCGGGAGTTGGTGATGGACAGGGAGGCCTGGAGTGCTGCAATTCATGGGGTCGAGAAGAATCGGACATGACTGAGCAACTGAACTGAACTGAGTCTGCAGAAAGGAGATGACACACACAGAAAGTTACACAGTGGTGAAATATATTCCAGATGAAGGAATAAGAGAGAAGCCCACAAGAGCAACTAAATGAATTGGAACCTACCTGAAAAAGAATTTAGAGTCATGATAGTGAAGGTGATCCAACATATCAGAAAAAGAATGAAGGTACAGGGATTTCCCTGGTAGTCCAATGGTTAAGAATCTCCCTTCCGATGCAGAAGACGCCAGTTTGAGGATCAACATCCCACATGCCACAGGGCATCTAAGCCTATGCACCACAACTACTGAGCCAGCAGCTGCCCCTCCTGGGATGGCATACTCTGGAACCTGGGTACCGCAACTAGATAGAAGTCCATGCATCACAACCAAGAGCTCACAGACCTCACCAAAAGATCCTGAATGCTGCAAATAAGACTCAATGGAGCCAAAATTAAATAAAAGAGTAAAAGAAGAAAGGAAAGAAACTGAATCCTCCAGTTCAAGATAGTGGAACAGAAGTATGCACACTCACCTCCTCCTGCGAGAGCACCAAAATTGCAACTAGCTGTTGAACAACAAATGACAGCAGGATGCTGGAACCCACCATAAAAAGATAACCCAAGCCCAGAGACAAAGAAGCCACCACAGCAAGATGGTAGAGGGGCACAATCATGATAAAATCAAATCCCACACCTGCCAGGTGGGTGACCCACAGACTGGGAGAACAATAATACCAAAGAAGTTCTCACACTGTTGTGAAGGTTCTGAACCCCATGTCAGGCTTCCCAGCCTGGGGATCCAGCAAAGGGACTGGGGAGACCCAGGAATCTGGCTTTGAGGGTCAGCAGGATTTTATTATATGACTTCTTCCAGAGGACTAGGGGAAACAGAGACTCCAGTCTTGGAGGGCACAAACAAAATTCTGTGTACACCAAGACCCAGAGGAGAGGAGCAGTGACCCCACAGGAGACTGAACCAAAAATACCTGCTAGTGTTGGAGGGCCTCCTCTGGAGGCATTGGTTGGCAGGGACTCACCACAGGGATGGACGGGAGAACTGGAAGGTCCCCCTTGTCATAAATCTTCTGGGAGTTTGCCATTAACCTTACCATAGAGACCATCAGAGAGCAGACAGAAGCAGCAAGAAGCACAGTTTCACGGCAGCTAAAACAAAAACCGTATTACAGAAACTTCTGTTCAGTCAGTCATGTCCGACTCTTCGCAACCCCATGAATTGCAGCACGCCATCACCATCTCCTAGAGTTCACCCAAACTCATGTGCATCAAGTCAGTGATGCCATCCAGCCATCTCATCCTCTGTCATCCCCTTCTTCTCCTGCACCCAATCCCTCCCAGCATCAGGATCTTTTTCAATGAGTCAACTCTTCACATGAGGTGGCCAAAGTATTGGAGTTTCAGCCTCAGCATCAGTCCTTCCAATGAACAACCAGGACTAGTCTCCTTTAGGATGGACTGGGTGGATCTCCTTGCAGTCCAAGGGACTCTCAAGACTCTTCTCCAACACCACAGTTCAAAAGCATCAATTCTTCAGCACTCAGCTTTCTTCACAGTCCAACTCTACAGAAAGTTAATCACAATGAAAAAGCAGAAAGTTATATCCCAGATGAAGGGAAGCATCAGGATCTTTTTCAATGAGTCAACTCTTCACATGAGGTGGC
Organism: Aepyceros melampus; assembly: GCA_006408695.1. Taxonomy (NCBI): domain Eukaryota; kingdom Metazoa; phylum Chordata; class Mammalia; order Artiodactyla; family Bovidae; genus Aepyceros; species Aepyceros melampus. The sequence continues at coordinate 128,588 of SJXQ01005938.1, read as the reverse complement.
CAAAGTATTGGAGTTTCAGCCTCAGCATCAGTCCTTCCAATGAACAACCAGGACTAGTCTCCTTTAGGATGGACTGGGTGGATCTCCTTGCAGTCCAAGGGACTCTCAAGACTCTTCTCCAACACCACAGTTCAAAAGCATCAATTCTTCAGCACTCAGCTTTCTTCACAGTCCAACTCTACAGAAAGTTAATCACAATGAAAAAGCAGAAAGTTATATCCCAGATGAAGGGACAAGATAAAGTCCCAGATAAAAAACCAAATGGAGTGGAAATAGGCAACCTTCCAATAAATAATTCAGAATAATGATAGTGAAGATGATCCAGGATCTCAGGAAAACAATGGAGGCAAAAATTGAGAATATGCAAGAAAAGTTTACCAAAGGCCTACAAGAATTAAAGAACAAATATACACTAGAAGGAATCGATAGCAGAATAACTGAGGCAGAAGAATGGATAAATGACCTGGAGGAGAGAATGGTGGAAATCTCTGCCACAGAATAGTATACAGAAAGAAGAATGAAAAGAAATGAAGACAGTCTAAGAGACCTCTAGGACAACATTAAACACATGAAAATTTGAATTACATGGATCCCAGAAGGAGAAGAGAGAGAAAAGACCTGAGAAAATATTTGAAGAGATACTAGCTGAAAACTTTCTGAATATGGGATAGGAACTAATCAATCAAGTCCAGGAAGTACAGAGAGTTCCAGGAATGATAAACTCAAGGAAGAACACACCAAGACACATAGAAATCAAACTGACAAAAATTCAAGACAGAGATAAAATATTAAAAGCAACAAGGGAAAAATGATGAATAGTAGAAGGGAACTCCCATCAGGTTATCAGCTGATTCTCAACAGAAACTCTACAAGCCAGAAGAGAATGACATGATATACTTAAAGTGATGAAAAGGCAGAACCTACAACCAAGAATATCTACCCAGCAAGACTCTCCTTCAGAACTGATGGAGAAGTCAAAAGCTTTCCAGATAAGCAAAAGTTAAGAGAACTCAGCACCACTAAACCAGCTTTACAACAAATGCTAAAGGAACTTCTCAAGGCAGAAAACACAAGAGAAGGAAAAGACCTACAGAAAACAAACCCAAAACAACTAAGAAAATGGTAATAGGATCATGTACTGTGCTCAGTGGCTTCAGTCATGTCTGACTCTCTGCGACCTATGGACTGTAGCCTGACAAGCTCTCTGTCCATGGGATTCTCCAGGTGAGAACAATGGAGTGGGTAGCCCTCCTCCAGGGGATCTTCCCAACCTAGGAATTGAACCCAAATCTCTAGCACATCATGAATTGCAGGCCGTTTCTTTACCCACTGAGCCACCTGGGAAACCCATTAGCCTACTAACACCCCCTAAACCTTGTTTCCATTAGTTCATGATATCAGAATGTGGAGAAGCAAACCTACAGATCTGTCTCCTGACTGTCTTCATAAGACATGTAACTGGTGTGTTATCAACTGCACACAGGCCTCCTGAATACAAGGTTTCTCCAGCCCTGCAGAGCCCTTTAAAGTGCTGCTGTAAGCAATATTGACAGTAAGCAAGGGCACCAGTATGAAGACAAATGCTAATCAAACAATACCAGAGCAGCATTTATCAAGCATAGCATATGAAGTAAGTGAACAGAATCAGGAGAAATCATGTCCTAGAGCAGGGCTGGTAGGCACTGCAAGTGGGCTATGCAGTAGTGTCAAGCAGGAAGCCAAGAGATGCACTCCATACCATGTTTCTACCAAGAAATGGGAAAAGCGGGGTCTGACAGGAAACCATTCTATCCCTAAATAAAAACAGAACATGGTTCATGGACTCAGAATGCACATTTAAGGCATAAAAGAATTTCAATTCTATTTTCATAAAGCAAAAATGTCAAGTTTTTGTGATTGAGTTTCACATTAACTGGCACTTTATTTGCTTAAACCTAAACATTATCAGTTTCAGAAGAAATCCACTGTGATATATAGATCTCTTCATTTAAATTCCAGGGTGTCTTCTTTTGATCCTTGGTAAAATTTTTTATCCAAGAAATAGGATATAGATATTTAAAAACATAAACCATTAGAGAATGAAATAGGAAATCAAGAAACACTGAAGTTTTGACAGCGCCCTCCCCCTCGGATTTTTTTTCAAGTTCCTTAAAGACTGTAGCAGAATAATAGGATCACTGGCTCCAAGTCTCTTAGAGATAGCAAGGGATGAAACTAAGACAAAAAACAAAACACCAAACCCACATCCCCAAACAAGGTCAGTTCAGTTCGGTTCAGTTGAGTTGCTCAGTCGTGTCCGACTCTTTGCAACCCCATGAATCGCAGCACGCCAGGCCTCCCTGTCCATCACCAACTCCCGGAGTTCACTCAGACTCATGTCCATTGAGTCCGTGATGCCATCCAGCCATCTCATCCTCGGTCATCCCCTTCTCCTCCTGCCCCCAGTCCCTCCCAGCATCAGGGTCTTTTCCAGTGAATCAACCCTTCACATCATGTGGCCAAAGTACTGGAGCTTCAGCTTTATCATCATTCCTTCCAAAGAACACCCAGGGCTGGTCTCCTTCAGAATGGACAGGCTGGATCTCCTTGCAGTCCAAGGGACTCTCAAGAGTCTTCTCCAACACCACACTTCAAAAGCATCAATTCTTTGGCACTCAGCCTTCTTCACAGTCCAACTCTCACATCCATACATAACCACAGGAAAAACCTTGACTAGACGGACCTTAGTCGGCAAAGTAATGTCTCTGCTTTTGAATATACTATCTAGATTGGTCATAACTTTTCTTCCAAGGAGTAAGTGTCTTTTAATTTCATGGCTGCTATCACCATCTGCAGTGATTTTGGAGCCCCCCAAAATAAAGTCTGACGCTGTTTCTACTGTTTCCCCATCTATTTGCCATGAAGTGATGGGACCAGATGCCATGATCTTCGTTTTCTGAATGTGGAGCTTTAAGCCAACTTTTTCACTCTCCTCTTTCACTTTAATCAACTTTTTAGCTCCTCTTCACTTTCTGCCATAAGGGTGGTGTCATCTGCATATCTGAGGTTATTGTTATTTCTCCTGGCAATCTTGATTCCAGCTTGTGTTTCTTCCAGTCCTGCGTTTCTCATGCTGTACTCTGCATATAAGTTAAATAAGCAGGGTGACAATATACAGCCTTGACGTACTCCTTTTCCTATTTGGAACCAGTCTGTTGTTCCATGTCCAGTTCTAACTGTTGCTTCCTGACCTGCATACAGATTTCTCAAGAGGCAGGTCAGGTGGTCTGGTATTCCCATCTCTTTCAGAATTTTCCACAGTTTATGGTGATCCACACAGTCAAAGGCTTTGGCATAGTCAATAAAGCAGAAATAGATGTTTTTCTGGAACTCTCTTGCTTTTTCCATGATCCAGCGGATGTTGGCAATTTGATCTCTGGTTCCTCTGCCTTTTCTAAAACCAGCTTGAACATCAGGGAGTTCACGGTTCACGTATTGCTGAAGCCTGGCTTGGAGAATTTTCAGCATTACTTTACTAGCATGTGAGATGAGTGCAATTGTGTGGTAGTTTGAGCATTCTTTGGCATTGCCTTTCTTTGGGATTGGAATGAAAACTGACCTCTTCCAGTCCTGTGGCCACTGCTGAGTTTTCCAAATTTGTGGGCATATTAAGTGCAACACTTTCACAGCATCATCTTTCAGGATTTGAAACAGCTCAACTGGAATTCCATCACCTCCACTAGCTTTGTTCGTAGTGATGCTTTCTAAGGCCCACTTGACTTCACATTCCAAGATGTCTGGCTCTAGATTAGTCACCACATCATCATGATTATCTGAGTCATGAAGATCTTTTTTGTACATTTCTTCTGTGTATTCTTGCCACCTCTTCTTAATATCTTCTGCTTCTGTTAGGTCCATAACTTTCTGTCCTTTATCAAGCCCATCTTTGCATGAAATGTTCCCTTGGTATCTCTAATTTCCTTGAAGAGATCTCTAGTCTTTCCCATTCTGCTCTTTTCCTCTATTTCTTTGCATTGATTGCTGAAGAAGGCTTTCTTATCTCTTCTTGCTATTCTTTGGAACTCTGCATTCACTCTGCTCTACTCCCCCAAATTGTATATAATTATTTTATACTGTTAAGTTAATCATGTTTCCCATTATGGCTTGCAATTATAATTATCTTTATTTGTTGTTTGGCTATAGATTGTGAAAACTGATAAATATCTTTTACTGTTACGCTTATGCAACTATTACTCAATATCATTGTATCATAAGTTAGTTAAAGTCACTCAGTCGTGTCCGACTCTTTGTGACCCCATGGACTGTAGCCCACTAGGCTTCTCTGTCCACAGGATTCTCCAGGCAAGAATACTGGAGTGGATTGCCATTTCCTTCTCCAGGGAATCTTCCTGACCCAGGGATCGAACCCAGGTCTCCCACATTGGAGGCAGACACTTTAACCTCTGAGCCAACTGCCTCATCATTGTATCATGATGGATCAAATTGAAAAATAATACAACTGTATATCATTAAAAAAAGGATCCAATAGAAAAACCTGTAATCACTTTTTAAAATTCAGATGCATATCAGAATTATCCTGAAATCTTTTGAAAAATACAAATGCTCAGGTATTGCTTTTTTTTCTCCAGAGCTCCAGATGTTTCTAATGAGTCATGTTTAAAAACAACTGGACTATATTATGACTGTTTATATACCTTGTTTCACTTTTTATATTTCATATTCAGTGTTCCCATGTCATTTAGTTCATGTTCTCCAATTTCTCCATCTCTTCTTTTTCTTGGATATTATTTCTCAAGTCTTTATCAAGTGTAGTAGAAAAACTCTTGTATATATACATATAAATATGTATAACATATTTGAAAACTTACAAATTTTTACCTAACTAAAAAAAATAACATTGATTCCACTTGTTTGATTTAGTATGAATAGAATGCTACATTTCTAATTAAAAAATAGATATACAACAAGCAACAAAGATTTACTGTATAGCATAGGGAACTATAGCCAATATCCTGTATAAGCTATGATGGAAAATAATTTCAAAAATAATGTATGTGAATTAGTATAAGTACTGCATTTCAGACTTTTGTTAACTATGATGGCTACTCCATTTCTTCTAAGGGATTCCTGTTCACAGTGGTAGTTAAAATGGTCATCTGAGTTAAATTCACCCATTCCAGTCCATCTTAGTTTGCTGATTCCTAGAATGTCAACGTTCATTCCTGCCATCTTCTGTTTGACCGCTTCCAGTTTGCCTTGATTCATGGACCTAACATTCTAGGTTCCTATCCAATACTGCTCTTTACAGCATCGGACCTTGCTTCGATCACCAATCATATCCATAACTGGGTGTTGTTTTTGCTTTGGCACCATCCCTTCTTTCTGAAGTTATTTTTCCACTGATCTCAAGTATCATATTGGGCACCTACTGACCTGGGGAGTTCATCTTTCCATGTCCTATCTTTCTGCCTTTTCATGCTGTTCATTTGGCCTTGGAGCACAGAATGCCAAGAGAACACACTGGTCATAGCAAACACCCTCTTCCAACAACACGAGAGAAGACTCTGCACATGGGCATCACCAGATGGCCAACACTGAAATCAGAATGATTATATTCTTTGCAGCCAAAGATGGAGAAGCTCTATACAGTCAGCAAAAACAAGACCGGGAGCATTGTGGCTCAGATCATGAACTCCTTATTGCCAAAATCAGACTTAAACTGAGGAAAGTGGGGAAAACCACTAGACCATTCAGGTATGACCTAAATCAAAACCCTTATGATTAAACAGTGAAAGTGAGAAATAGATTAAGGGACTAGATCTGATAGACAGAGTGCCTGATGAACTATGGACAGAGGTTTGTGACACTGTACAGGAGACAGAGATCAGGACCATCCCCAGGAAAAAGAAATGCAAAAAAGCAAAATGGCTGTCTGAGGAGGCCTTACAAATAGCTGTGAGAGAAAGAAAAAGTGAAAAGCAAAGGAGAAAAGGAAAGATATACCCATTTGAATGCAGAGTTCCAAAGAATAGCAAGGAAGATAAGAACGCCTTCCTCAGCAATCAGTGCAAAGAAATAGAGGAAAACAACAGAATGGGAAAGACTAGAGATCTCTTCAAGAAAATTAGAGATACCAAGGGAACATTTCATGCAAAGATGGGCTCAGTAAAGGACAGAAAGGTATGGACCTAACAGAAGCAGAAGATATTAAGAAGAGGTGGCAAGAATACACAGAAGAACTATACATAAAATATCTTCATGACCCAGTTAATCATGATGGTGTGATCACTCACCTAGAGCAGACATTCTGGAATGTGAGGTCAAGTGGGCCTTAGGAAGCATCACTAAGAACAAAGCTAGTGGAGGTGATGGAATTCCAGTTGAGCTATTTCAAATCCTGAAAGATGATGCTGGGAAAGTGCTGCACTCAATATGCCAGCAAATTTGGAAAACTCAGCAGTGGCCACAGGACTGGAAGAGGTCAGTTTTCATTCCAATTCCAAAGAAAGGCAATGCAAAAGAATGCTCATACTACTGCACAATTACACTCATCTCACATGTTAGTAAAGTAATGCTCAAAATTCTCCAAGCAAGGCTTCAGCAAGCCTGTGGAAAATTCTGAAAGAGATGGGAATACCAGACCACCTGACTTGCCTCTTGAGAAACCTGTATGCAGGCCAAGAAGCAACAGTTAGAACTGGACATGGAACAACAGACTGGTTCCAAATAGGAAAAAGAGTACGTCAAGGCTGTATATTGTCACCCTGCTTATTTAACTTATATGCAAAGTATATCATGAGAAATGCTGGGCTGGATGAAGCACAAGCTAGAATCAAGATTGCCAGGAGAAATATCAATAACCTCAGATATGCAGATGACATCACCCTTATGGCATAAAGTGAAGAACTAAAGAGCTTCTTGATGAAAGTGAAAGAGGAGAGTGAAAGAGTTGGCTTAAAGCTCAACATTCAGAAAACAAAGATCATGGCATCTGGTCCCATCACTTCATGGCAAATAGATGGGGAAACAGTGGAAACTGTGAAAGACTTTATTTTGGGGGTCCAAAATCACTGCAGATGGTGATTGCCACTATGAAATTAAAAGACACTTACTCCTTGGAAGAAAAGTTATGACCAACCTAGACAGCATATTAAAAACCAGAGACATTACTTTGCTAACAAAGTCCATCTAGTCAAGGCTATGGTTTTTCCAGTAGTCATGTATGGATGTGAGAGTTGGAGTATAAAGAAAGCTGAGCACCAAAGAATTGATGCTTTTGAACTGTGGTGTTGGAAAAGACTCTTGAGAGTCCCTTGGACTGCAAGGAGATCAGTCCTGGGTGTTCATTAGAAGGTCTGATGTTGAAGCTGAAACTCCAATACCTCGGCCACCTGATGCGAAGAGCTGACTCATTTGAAAAGACCCTGATGCTGGGAAAGATTGAGGGCAGTAGGAGAAGAGGGCGACAGAGGATGAAATGGTTGGATGACATCACTGACTCAATGGACATGAGATTGGGTAGGCTCCATGAGTTGGTGATGGACAGGGAGGCCTGGCATGCTGTAGCTCATGGGGTGGCAAAGAGTCGGACATGACTGAGACTGAACTGAACTGATTAGTATAAGTGAATCACCTTGCTGTGCCCCTGAAACATTGTAAGTCAACTCTACTTCGATAAAATATATACAGTTTTTAAAAACAGATACTGAATGCTGATAACAATAAACAAACGAAAAAGAATGGAGGTACAGACAGAGAAGATACAAGATATGTTTAACAAAAAGCTAGAAGACTTAAAAAGATGAACAATAAAATACTGGAATGAAAAATACAGTAGAAAGACTCAATAGCAGAATACCTGAGGCAGAATAATGAATAAGTGAGTTGAAAGACAGAATTTTAAAAAATGACAACAGACTCAAGAGACCTCCAGGAGAATATTAAATGCATCAACATTTGAATTATAGGGGTTGCAGAAGAAACTGAGAAAGAGCAAGAGTCTGAGAAAATATTTGAAGAGATTATAGGAAAAAATTTTCCTAACATGGGGGAAAGGAAATAGTCAATCAAATCCAGAAAGTGCGAGAATGACATACCGTGCCAAGGAGAAACACTCCAAGACACATATTAATCAAACTAACAAAAATTAAATACAAAGGTGAAATATTAAAAGCACCAAGGTAAAGCGATGAGTAACGCGTAACATGCAAGGGAATTCCCATAAGTTTATCAACATATTCAGCAGAAACTCTGCAGGCCAGAAGGGAATGGCAGGATATATTTTAAATGAAGAAAGGGGGAAAACCTACAAACAAAATTTCTCTACCTGGCAAGGATCTCATTCACATTCAACAGAGAAATCAGACGCTTCAGGGAGAGGCAAAACCTCACAGAGTTTAGCACCACCAAACCAGTTTTACAACAAATGCTGAAGGAACTTCTCTAGCTGGAAAACATGAAAGAAAAGAAGACTTACAAAAACAAGCCCAAAACAATGAAGAAAATGGCTGTAGGAACATACATTATTGATAATTAACTTAAATGTAAATGGAGTAAATGCTCCAAACAAAAGATATAGACAGGATGAATGGATACAAAAACAAGATCCATATGTATGCTGTCTGCAAAAGACTCACTTCAGAGGGACACATGCAGACTGAAAGTGAGGGGATGCAATATGATATTCCATGCAAATAGAATTCAAAAAAAAGTCAGAGTTCGCAATTCTCATATTAGACAAAACACACTTTAAGTACTGTTAAAAGAGACAAGGAAGGATACTACATAATGATCAAGACATCAATCCAAGAAGATATAACAATTATATATGCAATCAAGAGATGAGCAACTAACACTTTCATGCAACCAACCTAGGAGCACCTCAATACATAAGGCAAAACCTAACAGCCATAAAGAGGAAATCAACAGAAACACAGTAATAGTGGGTGACTAGCACTCCACTTACACCAGTGGATAAATCATTCAGACAGAAAAGTAATAAGAAAATACAAGCCTTTAAATGACACACAGATTTACTTGATATTTATAGTATACTCCATCTGAAAGCGGCAAAATAAACTTTCTACTCACGTGCACACAGAACATCTCCAAGACAGATCCCATCTTGAGTCACAAATCAAGCCTTGGTAAATTTAAGAAAAATGAAATCATATCAAGTACCTTTTTGGACCAAAAACGCTATGAGATTAGAAATCAATTACAGGAAAAATAATATAAAAAACACAAACATATGGAGACTAAATATTATAAGATTAAATAACCAAGGGGTCACTGGAGAAATCAAAGTACAAATAAAGAAATACCTAGAAACAAATGACAATGAAAACATTATGACCCAAATGCTATGGGGTGTAGCAAAAGAAGTCCTAACAGGGGATGTTTAAATCAATTCCTTCTTAACTCATGAGACAAGAAAATCTCATGAACAACCTAAACTTACAGCTAAAGTAACTAGCAAAAGAAGAGCAAAAACCCACCAAAATTAGTAGGAAAAAGAAATCATAAAGACCAGAGTAGAAATAAATGAAATAGAAATGAATAACACAATAGTAATGAACAGTGAAATTATTTCTCTAATTCTCTTCATGGATCACACCCCTTCACCCTTGTCATGATGAAAGGGCTTGCATAACTCAATGAAGCTATGAGCCATGCTGTGTAGGGCCACCCAACATGACAGGTCATAGTGGAGAGTTCTGACAAAACGTGGTCCATAGGAGAAGGGAATGCCAAATCACACCAGTATTCTTACCACAGCCCTATGGACAGTATGAAAAGGCAAAAATATACGACACTGGAAGATGAGCCCCCCCAAGTTGGAAGGTGTCCAATATGTTACTGGGGAAGAGCAGAAGGGAATTACTAATACCTCCAGAAAGAATGAAGACGCAAGGCCAAAGCAGAAAGGACACTCAGTTATGGATGTGTCTGGGGGTGAAAACTAAGTGTGATGCTGTAAAGAACAATATTACACAGGTACATGAATGTTAGGTCCATGAAGTAATGTAAATTGGATATGGTCAAACAGGAAATGACCAAGAGTGAACATCGACAACTTGGGAGCCAGTGAACTAAAATGGACAAGAATGGACAAATTTAATTCAGAAATCATTATTATTTACTACTGTGGGAAAGAATCCTTTAGAAGAACTGGAGTAGCCTTCATGTCAACAAAACAGTTGGAGACGCAGTACTTGGGTGCAACCTCAAAAACGATAGAATGAGCTCAGTTTTTTTCCAAGGCAAACCAGTTGACACCATAGGAATCCAAGTCTATGCCTCAAACACCAATGCTGAAGAAACTGAAGTTGACCAGTTCTATGAAGACCTACAAGACCTCTAGAATTAACACCAAAAATAGATGTCCTTTACATCAAATGGAATTGGAATGCAAAAGTAGGAAGTCAAGAGAAACGTGGACTAACAGGCAAGTTTTGCCTTGGAGTACAAAATGAAGCAAGGCAAAGGCTAACAGAGTTTAGTCAACACACTGGTTGCAGCAAACACCCTCTTTCAACAACACAAGACATAACTCTACACGTAGATATCACCAGATGGATCAATTCCAAAATTAGACTGATAATGTTCTTTGCAGCCGAAAATGAAGAAGTTCTAAACAGTAAGCAAAAACAAGACCTGGAGCTAACTGTGGCTCAGATTATCAGCTCCATATTGCAAAACTCAGTTTAAATTGAAAATAATTTAAGTGGAAAACCACTAGGCCATTGAGGTATGACCCTAAATCATATTCCTTATGATTAGACAGTGGAGGTGACAAACATATTGAAGGTATTAAATCTAGTACACAAAGCGCCTGAAGAACAACGGATGGAGGTTCCCAATACTAGACAGGAGGCAGTGACCAAAACCATCCCAAAGAACAAGAAAGGCAAGAAGGCAAAGTAGTTGTCTGAGGAGGCTTTGGAAACAGCTGAGGAAAGAAAGAAGCAAAAGGCAAGAAAGAAAGGGAAAGATATACCCAACTGAATGCAAAGTTCCATAGAACAGCAAGGAGACATAAGAAGGTCTTCTTAAGTGAACAATGTAAAGAAATAGAGGAAAACAACAGAATGGGAAAGACTAGAGACCTCCTTAAGAAAATTGGAGATATCAAGGGACTATTTCACAAAGGGTAGGCACAATAAAGGGCAGAAATGGTAAGGACCTAACAGAAGTAGAAGAGATTAAAAAGAGGTGGCAAGAATACACAGAACTATATGAAAAAGGTCTTAGTGACCTGGATAATCATGATGGTGTGGTCCATCCTGCTAGAACCAGACCTCTGGAGTGTGAAGTCAAGTGGGCTTTAGAAAGCATTACTATGAACAAAGCTCGTGGAGGTGAATGCCAGCTGAGCTATTTAAAATCCTGATGCTGTTAAAATGCCGCACTCAACATGTTAGGAAATTTGGAAAATTTAGTTTTCCTTAGTAGATCATTGGTCTGCACAAAGTGTTTTCATTCCAATCCCAAAGAAAGGCAGTGCTAAAGAATGTTCAAACTACCATACAGTTGAGCTCATTTCACATGCTAGCAAAGTTATGCTCAAAATCCTTCAAGCTAGGATTCAGTAGTATGTGAACTGAGAAGTACGTGTACATGATGGATTTAGAAAAGGCAGAGGAACCAGAGATCAAATTGGCAACATTCGTTGGATCACAGAGAAAGCAAAGGAATGTCAAAAAAAATCTACTTCTGCTTCATTGACTACATTAAACATTGGACTGTGTGGATCACAACAAACTGTGGAAAATTTAAGACATAGGAATTCCAAACCACCTTACCTATCTCCTGAGAAGCCTGTATGCAGGTCAAGAAGCAACAGTTAGAACCTGACATGGAAAAACAGACTGGTTCAAAATTGGGAAAGGATTACAGCCAAGCTGCATATTGTCACCCTGCTTATTTAACTTCTATGCAGAGTATATCATGCGAAATGCCAGGCTAGATGAATCACAAGCTGGAAGCAAGGTTACCAGGAGAAATAACAACTTCAGATATGCAGATTACACCACTAGAATGGCAAAAAGTGAAGAGGAACTAAAGAGCCTTTTGATGACGATAAAAGAGAAGAGGGAAAAAGCTGGCTTAAAACTCAACATTCAAAAAACTAAGATGACGACATCTGGTTCCATCACTTCATTACAATAAAGGGGAAAATTTGAAACAGTGACAGATTTTATTTTCTTGGGCTCCAAAATCACTGCGGATGGTGACCACAGCCATGAAATTAAAAAGACACTTGCTTCTTGGAAGGAAAGCTTTGATAAATTAGACAGAATATTAAAAAGCAGAGACATCGCCTTGCCAACAAAGGTTCATATAATCAAAGCTATGGTTTTTGCAGTAGGTCATGTATGGATATGAGAGTTGGACCAGAAAGAAGGCTGAATGCCCAAGAATTGATGCTTTCGAATTGTGGTGCTGGAGAAGGCTCTTGAGAGACTCTTAGATTGCAAGGATATCAACCCCATAGGAAAGATTGATGATGAAGCTGAAGTTCTGTATACAGAGCTAACTCATTGGTAATGACCCTGATGCTGGGAATGTCAAAAAGAGAAGGGGGCGACAGAGTATGAGATGGTTGGATGGCATCACTGACTCAATGGATATGAGTTTGAGCAAACTCTGGAAGATAATGAAGGACAGTGAACCCTGGCATGCTAAAGTCCATGAAGTCTCAAAGAGTTGGACATGACTTAGCGACTGAACAATAACAACAACGAAATAAAAATGCTTCTTTGAGATGGTAAACAAAATTGATAAATCTTTAGCCAGAATCATCAACAAAAAAAGGAGAGGACTAAAATCAACAAAATTAGAAGTAAAAAAAAAGATGCGATGGAAACTGCAGAAATACAAAGGAACATAAGAGACTACTACAAACAACTATATGCAAATATAATGGACAATCTAGAAGAAATGGACAAATTCTTGAAAAAGTACAACCTTTCAAGACTAAACAAGGAAGAAATAAAAACTATGAACAGACCAATCACAAATAATGAAATTGAGACTGATTAAAAATCTTCCTAAAAAGTCAAAGATCAAATGGCTTCTCAGACATGTTCTATCAAATATTTATAGAAGAGCTAACACTTATCCTTCTCAAACTCCTCAAAAAATTGCAGCGGGAGGAACATTCCCAAGCTCATCCTACAGGGCCATCATCCCCTGATACCAAAACCAGACAAAGACAGCACACATACACACAAATTACAGGCCAATATCACTGACAAACATAAATGTAAAAATCCTCAAAAACATACTAGCAATCCAAACCCAACAACATGTTAAAGGGAACATATACCATGATCAAGTGAAGTTTATACCAAGAATGCAAAGATATATGTGATATATGCACATCAATTAATGTGATACACCATATCAACAAGTAGAAGGATTAAAACCACATGATAATTTCAATATATGGAGAAAAAGCTTTCGACAAAATTCAAAATGCTTTTAGGGCTTCTCTGGTAGCTCAGCTGGTAAAGAATCTGCAGGCAATGCAGGAGACCCCGGTTTGATTCCTGGGTCAGGAAGATCCCATGGAGAAGGTATAGGCTACCCACTCCAGTATTCTTAGGCTTCCTTGGTGGCTCTGAGGATTTAAAAAAAAAAAAAAATCCTCCTGCAATGTGGAAGACCTGGGTTTGATCTTTGGGTTGGGAAGATCCCCTGGAGGAGGGAGTGGCAACCCACTCCAATATTTTTGCCTGAAGAAACCCCATGGACAGAGGAGCCTAGTGTGCTACAGTCTATGGGGTTGCAAAGAGCTGGACACGACTGAGCAACTAAGCACAGCACAGCAACATCCATTTATGATTTTAAAAGAATAATAACCTGTCCAGAATTGGGGCATAAATGGAACCTACTCAACATAATAAAGGCAATATATAATAAACCCCACAGGAAATATCATTCTCAACATTGAAATATGAAAGCATTTCCTTGAAGATCAATAACAAGACACAGATGCTCACTCTTGTCACTATTACTCAACATAGTTTTGGAAGTCTCAGTTATGGCAATCAGAGAAGAAAAGGAAATAAAAGCAATCCAAATTGGAAAAGAAGTAAAACTGTCACTGTTTGCAGATGACATGATGCTATACATGGAAAATCCTAAAGATGCCAACAGAAAACTACTACAGCTAAACAATGAAATTAGTAAAGTCACAGGATACAAAATAATACACAGAAACCTCTTGCATTCCTATACACTAACAATGAAAAATTAGTAAAACAAATTGAGGAAATAATCCCATTCACCACTGTAACAGAAAGAATAAAATACCTAGGAATAAACATACCTGAAGGGACAAAAGATCTGTATCCAGAAAACTGTAATATACTATTCAAAGCAATCTATGGATTCAATGCAACCTGTATCAAATCACCAAGGCCATTTTTCACAGAATTAAAACAAAATTTTATAATTTGTATGGAGATACAAAAGAGCCCACCCACATAGTAAAAGCAATACTGAGCATGAAAGAGCTGAAGAAATCTGGATCCCCTACTTCTCAATATACTACAAAGCTAGAGTCATCAAGATAGCATGGCACTTGCACAAAAACAAAAATATAGATCAATGGAACAGGATACAAAGCCCAGAAATAAACCCACACACTTACAGTCACCAAATCCTTGACACGGGAGGCGAGAATGTACAATGGAGAAAACACACCCTCTTCAATAAGTGGTGCTGTGCAAACTAGACAGTTAAATGTAAAAGAATGAAATCAGAATGCTCCCTAACACTATGCACAAAAATAAACTAAAAGTGGATTAACAACCTAAATGTAAGGCCAGATACTATTAAAAAATTTTAAAAAAACACCCAAAAAACTCTTGGAAAAAAAGTAGGCAGAACTGACATAAATCACACTAAGATCTCTGAATAACCTCATAGAGTAATGAAAATAAAATAAAAAATAAACAAATGGGACCCAATTAAACCAAAAAATTTGCACAACAAAGGAAATTGTAAGATGAAAAGACAACCCTCAGAATGGGAGAACAGACTTGCAAACAAAGCAACTGAGAAAAGGATTAATCTGCAAAATATAAAAATAGCATATGCAGCTCAGTATCAAATAAAAAAAAAAGCCAATCAGAAAATGGGGAGAAGACGTAAATAGACATTTCTCCAGAGAAGACATACAGATAGCCAATAAACACATGAAAAATGCTCAACATCACTATTAGAGAACACAAATCAAAACCACAGTGAGATACCACCTCATATCAGTCACAATGGCCATCATCACAAAATCTACAAAAAACAAATGCTGGAGCGGGTGTGGAGAAAAGGGAACCCTCTTGCACAGTTGGCAGAAATGCAAACTGATACAGTTACTATGGATAATGCATGGAGGCCCCTTTAAAAACTAAAAGTGGAACTACCATATAACCCAGAAATTTCACTCTTTTTGGTATATATCTGGAGAGGACCATAATGTGAAAAGATACATGCACCTGAGTATTCATTTTAGCACTTTTGACAAGAGCCAGGACATGGAAGCAACCTAAGTGTCGACAGATGAATAAAGATGTGGCACACGCATACAACAGAATACTACTAAATCATTTAAAAGAACAAAACTGAGTTATTTGTAGTGATGTGGATGGACCTAGAGGCTGTCATACAGATTGAAGCAAGTCAGAAAACCAAATATTGAATATTAATGCATATATATAGCATCTAGAAAACTATACAGATGGACCTACTTACACAGCAAGAATAGAGACACAGACAGAGAGAGACGGGACACAGAGGGGAAAAGGGATGGTGGCACTAACTAGGAGAGCAGCACTGACATATATACACTACCACGTGTAAAACAGCTAGTGTGAAGTTGCCGTGTAGCAAAGGCAGCACAGCTCAGTGTTCTGCCATGACCTAGAGGGGTGAAAGGGTAGGGGAGGCGGGTGTATGTATATCTATAGACGATTCACTCTGTTACACAGCAGACAATAACACGATATTGTAAAGCAATTATAATCCAACAATAAAATGTTTCTAAATTTAGTTTTAATGAGAGGATAATTGCTTTACAATGTTGTATTAGTTTCTGCCAAACAATAATGTGACTCAGCCACACACACACACACACACACATATATATATATATATCCCCTCCCTCTTGAGACTCTCTCCTGGCCAAAAACAACAACAAAAAAACTTTTTCCCAAAAAGCATTTTGAAAAGGGAAGTTTACAGCAACATAACCTGTATCAAGAAACAAGAATCTCAAATGAAGAGCCTAACCATTCATATAAAGCAAATTGAGAAAAGAGAAAAAAAATATCCCAACGTTAGTAGAGGAACAAAATCATAAAGAACAGAACAGAAATAAATAAAACAGAAACAAACAAAATAGAAAAAATCGGTAAAATTAAAATCTACTTATTTGGTAAGATAAACAAAATTGAGATATAGCCATAATCAAGATAAAAGGGATAGGACTCAAATCAACAAAATTACAACTGAAAAAGAAGTTATACCTGACATTGCAGACATACAAAAGATCATTAGAGACCACTACAAGCAATTATATGCCAATAAAATGGACAACCTGGAAGAAATGGCCAAATTCTTAGAAAAGTAAAATCTTCTAAGACTGAACCAGGAAGAAATAGAAACTATGAACAGATCAATCACAAGTAAAGAAAATTATCATTAAAAATCTTTCAACAAATAAAATTCTAGGACCAGATGGCATCACAGGAAAGTTCTATCAAATATTTAGACAAGAGCTAACACCTATCCTTCTCAAGCTCTTCCAAAAAGTGGCAGAGGCAGGAACACTCCCAAGCTCATCTATGGGGCCACCATCATCCTGATACAAAATCAGACAAAGATATCACAAGAACACAAAATTATAGGCCAATATCATTGATGAACATTGACGCAAAATCCTCAACAGAATACTAGCAAACCAAATCCAACAATACATTAAAAGTATCATATACCATGATCAAGCGGTATTTATCCCAGGGATAGAATGATTCATCAACATACACAAATCAACCAATGTGGTACACCATATTAACAAACTGAAAGATGAAAACCATTTGATAATCTCAGTAGATGCAGAAAAAGCTTAGGACAAAATTCAGCACCCATTTATGATTTAAAAAAAAAAAAACCAAAACTCTTCAAAATACGGGCATAGAAGGACCCTACCTCAACGTAATAAAGGCCATACATGAAAAACCCACAGCAAACATTATCCTCAATGGTGAAAAACTGAAGCATTCCTTCTAAGATCAGGAACAAGACAAGGGTGCCCACTCTCAACACTATTATTCAACATAGTTTTGGAAGTCCTAGTTATGGCAATGTGGAGAAGGAAATGTCAACCAACTCCAGTATTCTTGCCTGGAGAATCCTGTGGATGGAGGAGCCTAGTGAGTGCTGTCTATGAGGTCACACAGAGTCAGACAGAACTGAAATGATTTCGCAGCAGCAGCAATGGCAATCAGAGAACAAAAAGAAATAAAAGGAATAATGGCTATCAGAGAACAAAAAGAAATAAAAGGAATAATGGCAATCAGAGAACAAAAAGAAATAAAAGGAATCCAACCAAAAGGTTGGAAAAGAAGAAGCAAAATTCTGTCTGCAGATGACATGATACTATATATACAAAACCCTAAATATACTATCAGAAAATTACTAGAGCTAAACAGCGAATTTAGTAAAGTTGCAGGATACAAAATCAATACACAGAAATCACTTGTATTCCTATAAACTAAAAATGAAAAATCAGAAAGAGAAATTAAGGAATCAATCCTATTTACCACTGCAACAAAAATAAAATGCCTAGGAATAAACAAACCTAAGGAGACAAAAGAGCTGTATACAGAAAACTATCAGAAACTAATGAAAGAAGTCAAGACAACATAACAGATGGAGAGATATTTCATGTTCTTGGATTGGAAGAATATTGTGAAAATGACTATACTACCAAATTCAATCTACAGATTCAATCCAATCTCTACCAAATTATCATTTTTTTTTTTTTTTACAGAACTAGAACAAAAAGTTTCACAATCTGGATGGAAACACAAAAGACCCCCAAAAGCCAAAGCAGTCTTGAGAAAGAAGAAAGGAGCTGGAGGAATCAACCTTCCTGATTTCAGATTATACTACAAAGCTACAGTCATCAAGATAGTATGGTACTGGCTCAAAAACAGAAATATAGATCAGTGGAACAAGACAGCAAGCCCAGAGATAAACCTACGCAAGAAATATGGGTATATTCTTGACAAAGGGGGAAGAATATACAATGAGGAAAAGAGAGTCTCTTTAGTAAGTGGTGCTGGGAAAACTGGACAGCTCCGCATAAAAGAATGAAATTAGAATACTTCCCAACACCACACACAAAGATAAACTCAAAATGGATTAAAAGAACTAAATCTAAGGAAAGATACCACAAAACTCTTAGAGGAAAACATAGGCAGATCACTCTATGACATAAATCACAGCAAGATCCTTTATGACCCACCTCCCAGAGTAATGGAAATAAAAATAAACAAACAAACAAGTGGGACCTAATTAAACTTAAAAGTTTCTGCACAACAAAGGAAACTATAAACAAGGTGAAAAGACAACCTTCAGAACGGGAGAAAATAATAGCAAATGAAACAAATGACAGAGGATTAATTTTCAAAACATACAAGCAGCTCACGTAACTCAATACCGGAAAAACAAACAACCCAACCAAAAAGTGGGCAAAAGACCTAAACCAACATTTCTCCAAAGAAGATGTGTGTGTGCTCCTGCTCAGTTGTATCCAGCTCTTTGTGACCCCATTGATGATAGCCTGCTAGGCTCCTCTGTCCATGGAATTTTCCAGGCAAGAATACTGGAGTGGGTTGCCATTTCCTTCTCCAGGGGATCTTCCCAAAACAGGGCTCAAACCTGCAACTCCCAAGTCAGCTGCATTGCAGGCTGATGCTTCACCATTGCGCCACCTAGGAATAAAGAAAGAAGACATGCAGATAGCTAATAAACACATGAAAAGGTGCTCAACATCTCTCATCATAGAGAAACGTAAATCAAAACTAAAATGAGATATTACCTCACACCAGTTAGAGTGGCTATCGTCAAAAAATCTACAGACAATAAATACTGGAGAGGGTATGGAGAAAAGGGAACCCTCTTTCACTGTTGGTGAGAATGTAAATTGATACAGTCACTATGGAAGACAGTATGGAGATTCCTTTAAAAAGTAGGAATAAAACTACATATGACTCAACAACTGCACTCCTAGGCATATACCCCAAGGAAACCAAATTGAAAAAGACACACATATTCCAGTGTTCACTGCAGCAATATTTACATGGAAGAACATGGAAGCAACATAGATGTCTACTGACAGATGGATAAAGAAGCTGTGGTACATATATACAATGGAACATTCAGTTCAGTTCAGTCGCTCAGTCGTGTCCGACACTTTGCGACCCCATGAATCGCAGCATGCCAGGCCTCTCTGTCCATCACCATCTCCTGGAGTTCACTCACACTCACGCCCATGGAGTCAGTGATGCCATCCAGCCATCTCATCCTCTGTCACCCCCTTTTCTTCCTGCCCTCAATCCCTCCCAGCATCAGAGTCTTTTCCAATGAGTCAACTCTTCGCAATGGAATATTACTCAGCCATAAAAAGGAACACATTTGAGTCAGTGCTAATGAGATGGATGAACCTAGAATCTATTGCACAGAGTAAAGTAAGTCAGAAAGAGAAAAACAAGTATCATATATTAACCTATATATACGGAATCTAGAAAGATGGTACAGATAAACCTAATTGCAGGGCAGCAATGGAGACAGAGACATAGATAACAGACTTACGGAAATGGAGGTAGGGGGAAGGAGAGGGTGGGATGAATGGAGAAAGTAGCATGGAAACTTGACGACTATGCATTATGTACCCATATGTAAAAGACACAGCCAG
The DNA here is from genome assembly GCA_006408695.1 of Aepyceros melampus. Classification (NCBI taxonomy): domain Eukaryota; kingdom Metazoa; phylum Chordata; class Mammalia; order Artiodactyla; family Bovidae; genus Aepyceros; species Aepyceros melampus. The sequence goes on along the minus strand of SJXQ01005938.1, from coordinate 108,601 downwards.
TGGGAATTTTCTGTATGACTCAGGCTACTCAAACTGGAGCTCTGTGACAACCTAGAGGGTTGCAATGGTGTGGGAGGTGGGAGGGAGGCACATGAGGGAGGGGACATATATATAACCTATGGCTGACTCATGTTGACGTATGGCAGAAACCAACAATACTGTAAAGCAATTATTCTTTGACTAAAAATAAATTTTAAAAAGCTTCAAGATAGATTTAAAAATATTAATAGGGAAATCTCTTGCATTCACATACACTAAAAATGAGAGATCAGAAAGAGAAATTAAAGAATGAATCTCACACATTACTGCAGTGAAAAAATAAAATACCTAGGAATAAACCTATGTAAGGAGGCAAAAGACTGTATGCAAAAACTATAAGATAGTAATGAAAGAAATCAGAGATAACTCAAAATTATGGACAGATAGACCATGTTCTTGGATTGTAAGAATCAATATTGTGAAAATGACAATACTATCCAAGGCAATCTACAGACTCAGTGCAATCCCTATCAAGTTACCAAGGACATTTTTCACAGAATTAGATTTTAAAAATTGCAATTTATAGGCAACACAAAAGATCTTGTATAGAGAGAGCAATCTTGAGAAAGAAAAATGAAGCTGGAGTAATCAGGATCCTTGACCTCAGACGGTACTACAAAGTTACAGTTACTGAGATAGTATGCTACTGGTACAAAATCAGAAATATGAATCACTGGAACAGGGCAGAAAGCCCAGAGAGAAACCCATGCACCTGTGGTCATCTAACTTATGACAAAGGATGAAAGCAGGGAAAACCACTAGACCAGTCAGGTATGACCTAAATCAAATTCCATATGATTATATAGTGGAAGTGACAAATAGATACAAGGGATTAGATCTGATAGAGTGCCTGAAGAACTATGGATGGAGGTTCGTGACATTGTACAGAAGGCTGTGATCAAGACCATCCCCAAGAAAAAGAAATGCAAAAAGGCAAAATGGTTGTCTGAGGAGGTCTTACGAATAGCTGAGAAAAGAAAAGATGCAAAAGGCAAAGGAGAAAAGGAAAGTTACACCCATTTGAATGCAGAGTTCCAAAGACTAGAAAGGAGAGATAAGAAAACCTTCCTCAGTGATCAATGCAAAGAAATAGAGGAGAACATTAGAATGGGAAAGACTAGAGATCTCTTCAAGAAAATTAGAGATACCAAGGGAACATTTCATGCAAACATGGGCTCGATAAAGGACAGAAATGGTATGGACCTAACAGAAGCAGAAGATATTAAGAAGAGGTGACAAGAATACATGGAAGAACTGTACAAAAATGATCTTTATGACCCAGATAACCATGATGGTGTGATCACTCACCTAGAGCCAGACATCCTAGAATGCGAAGTCAAGTGGCCTTAGGAAGCATCACTAAGAACAAAGCTAGTGGAGGTGATGGAATTCCAGTTGAGCTATTTCAAACCCTGAAAGATGATGCTGTGAAAGTGCTGCATGCAATATGCCAGCAAATTTGGAAAACTCAGCAGTGGCCACAGGACTGGAAAAGGTCAGTTTTCATTCCAATCCCAAAGAAAGGCAATGCCAAAGAATGCTCAAACTATTGCACAATTGCACTCATCCCACACACTGCTAGCAAAGTAATGCTCAAAGTTGTCCAAGCCAGGCTTCAACAATATGTGAACCATGAACTTCCAGATGTTCAAGCTTGTTTTAGTAAAGGCAGAGGAACCAGAGATCAAATTGCCAACATCTGCTGGATCATTGAAAAAGCAAGGGAGTTCCAGAAAAACATCTATTTCTGCTTATTGATTATGCCAAAGCCTTTGACTGTGTGGATCACAACAGACCACGGAAAATTCTGAAAGAAATTAGAATACCAGACCACCTGACCTGCCTCCTGAGAAATCTGTATGCAGGTCAGGAAGCAACAGTTAGAACTGGACATGGAACAACAGACTGGTTCCAAATAGGAAAAGGAGTACGTCAAGGCTGTATATTGTCACCCTGCTTATTTAACTTCTATGCAGAGTACATCATGAGAAACGCTGGGCTGGAAGAAGCACAAGCTGGAATCAAGATTGCCGGGAGAAATATCAATAACCTCAGATATGCAGATGACACCACCCTCATGGCAGAAAGTGAAGAGGAACTAAAAAGCCTGTTGATTAAAGTGAAAGAGGAGAGTGAAAAAGTTGGCTTAAAGCTCTACATTCAGAAAACTAAGATCATGGCATCTGGTCCCATCACTTCATGGCAAGTAGATGGGGAAACAGTGTCAGACTTTATTTTGGGGGGCTCCAAAATCACTGCAGATGGTGAATGCAGGCATGAAATTAAAAGACATTCCTTGGAAGGAAAGTTATGACGCAGTTAGACAGCATATTAAAAAACAGAGACATCACTTTGCCAACAAAGTCCATCTAGTCAAGGCTATGGTTCTTCCAGTAGTCATGTATGGATGTGAGAGTTGGAGTATAAAGAAAGCATGGCACTGAAGAACTGATGATTTTCAATTGTGGTGTTGGAGAGGACTCTTGCAAGGAGATCCAACCAGTCCATCTTAAAGGAAATTAGCCCTGAATGTTCATTGGAAGGACTGATGTTGAAGCTTAAACTCCAATAATTTGGCCACCTGATGTGAAGAACTGTCTCTTTTGAAAAGACTCTGATGCTGGGAGGGATTGTGGGCAGGAGGAGAAGGGGCGACAGAGGATGAGATGGTTGGATGGCATCACCGGCTCAATGGACACGAGCTTGAGTCAACTCCAGGAGTTGGTTATGGACTGGGAGGCCTGATGTGCTGCAGTCCATGGGTTCACAAAGAGCTAGACACGACTGAGCGACTAAACTGAACTGATTGGTAAAAAACAGAAATATGAATCAATGTAACAGAATAGAGAACCCATAAATAAACCCACACATCCATGGTCAATTAATCTTTGACAAGGAAGGCAAAAATATAAAATGGGAAAAAGTCTCTTCAAGTGTTGCTGGGCAAGTTGGAAAGCTGCATGTAAATAAATGTAGTTAGAACACACCGTCAGAATATGTACAAAAATAAACTCAAAATGGCTTAAAGACTTAAACATAAGACATGACTCCATGAAACTCCTAGGAGAGAGCATAGGAAAAACATTCTCTGACCAATGTTTCCTCAGGTTAGTCCCCAAAGGAAACTGACATAAAAACAAACAAATGAGACCTAATTAAACTGAAAAGCTTAAAGTTAACCATATAAATACAACCCACAGAATGGTAGAAAATATTTGCAAACAATGAGATTAATTTTCAAAGCATACAAACAGCTTATACAATTCAACAACAACAAACAAAACCTGATCAAATACTGGGAAAAGCCGAATAGACATTTCTCCAAAGAAGAAATAGAGATGCCACAGGCACGTGAAAAGACGCTCCACACTGTTAATTAATAGAGAATGCAAATCAAAACTATAATCTCTTGGTAGAAACCATAACGGAGAAAGAATATTTGAAAAAAGAAGGTTCATATGTCTATATAACTGAGACATTCTGTTGTACAGCAGAGATTGGCATGATACTACAAATCAACTATACTTCAATTTTTTTTAGAGTGTAAAAACAATAAATGCTGGAGAGGGAAAAGGGAACCTTCCTCTATTGTTGGTGGGAATGCAAATTGGTATAACCACCAGAGAGAACAGTATGGAGATTCTTTAAAAACTAAAAATAAAACTACTATATGTTCCAGGAATCCCACTCCTGGGCATTTATCTGGAGAAAACTTGAATTCAGAAAGATACATGCACTACAACGTTCATTACAGCACTATTTACAATAGCCAAGAAATGGAAGCAACCTAAATGCAAGACAAATATCACACAACATCACTAATACGTTAGTAAATCCAACTGGTAAAAAAAATGGCATAGAGGAATTTTATATACAAAACTGAAATACACTGATTTTGAAATTAAATTTATGGTTACCAAAGGGGAAACGTGGGACTGTGAAGGAGTCTGGGGTTAACAATATACACATTGCTATATGTCAAATAGATAACCAACAAGGACCCACTGTAGAATGAAGAGAATGCTACTCAATATTCTGTAATAATCCTTAAAGGAAAAAGAATCTGAAAATGAATAAATGTGTATATATATTAACTGAATCACTTTGCTGTACATCTGATTTTTACACAATACTGTAAATCAACTATACTCCAATAAAATTTAGAAAAGGAGTCTACAAACAAGTATGGCATCTTGTAATCCATTCCTGCCTTTCATGTTAAATCTGATTGTGTATGGCTTGAATGCAACTTCCAGAAAGTCTATGTAATGTTAGTGTGGCCATGTTCAAGCCACACTGTTTTATGTTTTACCCTATGGTAATTTCAGTATTTATCTCTGGAGACTAGCAAAATATTTAGCATGAAGGAGATGACCAGGTGGGGAAAGGACCCAATTACCAAATGTGGAGAATTCATGACATATTTTCAGTGGTCCTTGTTCTCCAAACCAGGGCTTCCTTGGTGGCACAGTGGTAAATAACCCACCTGCCAATGTAAGAGAACCAGGTTCAATCCCCAGGTCAGGAAGATCCCCTGGAGGACAGCATGGCAACCCACTCCAATATTCTTGCCTGGAGAATCCCATGGACAGAAGAGCCTGGTGGGCTACAGTTCATGGAGTCACAAAGAGTTGGACAGGACTGAAATGAACCTGACAGGCAGGAAGTTAGCTGAGAGCAACTGAGGCAGCCCCTTCAGCTAACTGCCCAATAGTGGCCTAATCCCACCAAGCAATTTACCAGCCTCACCCCTAATACGCTCCCACCAGTACTCCAAAATAATCAGGGAGCAGGAGAAACACCCCACCAACCTAGCTTGCAGGACTTCCCCTACTTCAGCACATGGGCACGCTTCACACAATCCTGTACTAAAGTAACTTTTGGTGGCCACTGGACTCATTAACTGCTTATAAATATTCCATGAATACATACATCTAATTATAACAGACTGCGTTATGGAAAGGATATGTGTGGTAGAGTATCCGGTTATGTAACCTTCAGCTGTCAACCAAGGCTGTCAATCAACGGCCCCTTTGGATTATGCAAATGACCCTGTCTTAAAAACTCTGTACCCCAGCCCTCCAGGGACATTTGCCTCCCTCGGCAAGACCCACCTCTCTCTCGAGGTGTTCTTTCTGTTCTTTCTTTGTGTGTGCTCAGTCGTGTCCAATTCTTTGTGACCTGTTCTCTTACTGTTAATAAACTTTCTTGCAAGGATAAGACCTTAGGTTCTTGCATCGTTACCAAGAACCAAGGCCCATAGGAAGAAGGGTCTCCAGACTCTATCTGCTAACATTTTGGTGCCACGACTCAGATTTTCTCTAAGCAACAGACCTTGTCTCTCCAGATCTCTACCACTCCTCTCCTTTGTGCAGGCACAAAGAACTACTGATTTCTCTGCTCCTCCATTCTCTCTCAGTCCTCTATCAGGGAGCAGACTCTTGCTCCCGAACTCCTCCCCATTGAACCGTCGTTCAACCTGAGCCTACCTCTTCAGACAATGTCAGAGATTCAGGTAAGCCTCCACTTTCCCATCAGAATAAGAAACGCCCCAGACCCTGACTGCTACCAGGCATCTGGGACATTTTTAGTTGGGTACAAGCAGGAAATGTCCTCCCCAGCTCCCATGTAGTGCTGGACTGTAAGCCATACTGATCATGATCCGGGGACACCAGGCTAATTGTCCTACTATTTTCCAGATGGGAAACCAACCGTCTGTCCCTAAGGGGATACCCTTGAGATGCACCCTCCAAAACTGGTTACAATTTGACCCTGCCACTCTACAGAAAAGGAGACTCATTTTCTTTTGTAATATGATCAGGACCCAATATTACCTTTCAGACAGATAGGTATCTAGGCCTGTAAATGGAACCATTAATTATAACACCAGCCTCCAAAAGGCAAATTTTGGAGATTTATTCTGCAAGATGTAGAACAAATGGTCTGAGATTCCATATGCACAACTTTTCTTTATCCTATGGGATAAACAGGATTTCCTTACAACTAGTAAACATACTACCCTTGCCACCCTGGCACTTAAGGAAAATCCCTCATTTTCACCAGCCACCTCACCAGCCAGTGCTGCCCCACTGCCTTACAGGGACCTTGATTACCTCCACCAGCTAAAGTCTGTCCCTTGGTGGAAGCACAAAGAGGCAAATTTGGCCCACAACTAGTCCATAAACTCTTCTTATTGGTAACTAAAACAGATTAAGGAAGAATTGGGTAGCTTTTCAGACAATCCCACTAAATATATTGAGGGATTCCAACATATCACTATCACCATAATTCTAAACCAAACCCTCTCTGATACTGACATAGAAAGAGTTAAAAGAGAGGCAAAAAATTTGCTGATGGACTCCACCTTTCTGATACTAAATATCCCATTAATATTAGTCCCCAGCATTAATCCCAAAGGAAACTACAATCAGAAAGAACATCAATGGGAAATAATCATTTTATCATCTGTATCAAAAGCAGGCTTTAAGGCAGCCCAACATAAAGTCATAAACAACTCCTAAGTAACAGCAATCAGCCAGCAACCCAGGGAAAATCCAACAGCTTTCCTTAATAGGCTGAGGGAAGCATTCATTAAATATACCAGTCTAGATCTGGACTCTTAAGAGGGTCAAGAGATTATAAAAGATCAGTTTTCAACTTAGCACCTGATATCAGACACAAATTACAAAAACTAACGCAAGACCCTAGTGTCACCTTAGATGAACTGGTGAACGCAGCCTCCATGGTCTTCTATAACCGAGACCAAAAGGCTGAGGTCAAGGCCTGGGAGGAAGAAAGAAGAAAGGAATCCAGGCATGCCCAAATGATGGCTGCCAGCTGCCCAAATAAGGGTCCAACTGTCCCCAAGAGTACCCTGACTTTACGGCCCAAAAAAGACAAATGTTGCATTTGTCACCAAATGGCCACTGGGCACAGAAGTGCCCCAATTGGGATAAACCTCCTAAGACTGCTTGCTATCAATGCTATCAGCTGGAACACTGAGTTGGCCTTTTGCCCCTCAATCTAAAGGGACTGAGGACCAGTGACTGCTACCCAGGACTGAGGAGATGCCCTCCAGTTGACCCAATACAAGAGATCAACATCGCTGGGCCAGAGCCAAGGGCACAAATGGATGTGGTGGGTGGGCCAACCATTTTCTTACTCCATGCTGGGGCCACTTGTTCTGTCTTGACTTCCTTCTCTGGACCCTACTCCTCACGGAGCTGTACCGTTGTGGGAGGGCTTTTACTAATCCCTATTCTGTGTCTGGAAGGGATTTGGATTCTTCCACAGTTTTTTACATATGCCTGACTGTCCTAGCCCACCTAGAGAGGGACCTACTACAAAAATGGGATGCCACTCTCTCTCCCCCTAGGAGGGTCACAAGGATCCCACCCCCCGATTCAGGGAGCAACTTTCAGAAAACTTAAGGAGCTCTCTTAACTAATGAAGATATCAAAAAGTCCCTCCAGGTAGATGCCCACAACAAGTCAACCCACTGGCCTGAGACCAGGGAATCCCAGGAAAAGCTAAAAATGCAGTGCCAGTCACAACAGCTCTCAAGGATCCACATAAATTTCCCCAAAAGACCCAATTCCCCTTAGGCCTGAAGCCCGTCTGGGACTTCAACCCATCATTTTCAAAATTCCTGTCCCATGGACTCCTTATTCCCAATACCCTGATACTATCACTGAAGAAAAAGGATGGTACTTAACTGCCTGGTCTAGGATTTCTGAATCATTAATGAGGCAAAAATTGCCCTACACTTGACAGTCCCCAATCCTTACATTTAGGAAAAGTACGCCCAGATAGTAGCTGGTTCCCAGCCCCAGATTAAAAAGTTGCTTTCTTCTGCATCCCACTGGCCCCAGAATCACAATACTTGTTCACATTCAAATGGGAATCTCCACCACAAGCTCCTCAACAACTGACCTGTACTGTTTTGTCCTAGGGCTTTAGGGATAGCTCCCATCTCTTTGTACGGGCACTAGCCTGAGATTTAGAAGATTTAAATCTTGGGCTCCAAAATCACTGCAGATGGTGACTGCAGCCATGAAATTAAAAGACACTTGCTTCTTGTAAGGAAAGCTATGACAAACCTAGACAGCATATTTAAAAATAGAGACATCACTTTGCCAATAAAGGTCCATTTAGTCAAAGCTATGGTTTTTCCAACAGTCATGTGCGGATGTGAGAGTTGGACCATAAAAAAGGCTGAGCACAAAAGAACTGATCCTTTTTTTTTTCCTTTAATTTTTATTTTTTAGTTTGTTTTGCTTTACAATACTGTATTCATTTTGCTACACATCGACATGAATCAGCCACGAGTGTACATGAACTCCCAATCCCGACCCCCACCTCCCCCCTCCCGCCCCACACCCTCTCTCTGGATTATCCCCGTGCATCAGTCCCAAGCATCCTGCATCCTGCATCAAACCTGGACTGGCGATTCGTTTCACTTATGATATCACACATGTTACACTGCCACTCTGCCAACCATCCCACCCTCTCCCTCTCCCACAGAGTCCAAAAGGCCGTTCTATACATCTGTGTCTCTTTTGCTGTCTTGCGTACAGGTTTATCATTACCATCATTCTAAATTCCATATATATGTGTAAGTATACTGTATTGGTGTTTTTCTTTCTGGCTTACTTCACTCTGTATAATCGGCTCCAGCGTCATCCACCTCATTAGAACTGATTCAAATGTATTCTTTTTAATAGCTGAGTAATACTCCATTGTGTATATGTACCACAGCTTTCTTATCCATTCATCTGCTGATGGACATCTAGGTTGCTTCCATGTCCTGGCTATTATAAACAGTGCCGCAATGAACATTGGGGTACACGTGTCTCTTTCAATTCTGGTTTCCTTGGTGTGTATGCCCAGCAGTGGGATCGCTGGATCATAAGGCAGTTCTATTTGCAATTTTTTAAGGAATCTCCACACTGTTCTCCATAGTGGCTGTACTAATTTGCATTCCCACCAACAGTGTAAGAGGGTTCCCTTTTCTCCACACCCTCTCCAGCATTTATTGCTTGTTGACTTTTGGATCGCAGCCATTCTGACTGGTGTGAAATGGTACCTCATTGTGGTTTTGATTTGCATTTCTCTGATAATGAGTGATGTTGAGCATCTTTTCATGTGTTTGTTAGCCATTCGTATGTCTTCTTTGGAGAAATGTCTATTTAGTTCTTTGGCCCATTTTTTGATTGGGTCATTTATTTTTCTGGAGTTGAGCTGCATAAGCTGCTTGTATATTTTTGAGATTAGTTGTTTGTCAGTTGCTTCATTTGCTATTATTTTCTCCCATTCAGAAGGCTGTCTTTTCACCTTGCTTATAGTTTCCTTTGTTGTGCAGAAGCTTTTAATTTTAATTAGATCCCATTTGTTTATTTTTGCTTTTATTTCCAGTATTCTGGGAGGTGGATCATAGAGGATCCTGCTGTGATTTATGTCAGAGAGTGTTTTGCCTATGTTCTCCTCTAAGAGTTTTATAGTTTCTTGTCTTACGTTTAATCTTTAATCCATTTTGAGTTTATTTTTGTGTATGGTGTTAGAAAGTGATCTAATTTCATTCTTTTACAAGTGGTTGACCAGTTTTCCCAGCACCACTTGTTAAAAAGATTGTCTTTAATCCACTGTATATTCTTGCCTCCTTTGTTGAAGATAAGCTGTCCATAGGTGTGTGGATTTATCTCTGGGCTTTCTATTTTGTTCCATTGATCTATATTTCTGTCTTTGTGCCAGTACCATACTGTCTTGATGACTGTGGCTTTGTAGCAAAGCCTGAAGTCAGGCAGGTTGATTCATCCAGTTCCATTCTTCTTTCTCAAGATGGCTTTGGCTATTCGAGGTTTTTTGTGTTTCCATACAAATTGTGAAATTATTTGGTCTAGCTCTGTGAAAAACACCGCTCGTATCTAGAATTGATCCTTTTGAACTGAAGTGCTGAAGAAGACTCTTCAGAGTCCCTTGGATGCAAGGAGATGAAACCAGTCAATTCTAAAGGAAATCAATCCTCAGTATTCATTGTAAGGACTGAGGTTGAAGCTCCAATACTTTGGCCACTTGATGCAAAGAGCCAACTCATTGAATAAGAAAGACTGAAGGCAAAAGGAGAAGAGGATGGCAGAGGATAAGATGGGTAGATAGCATCACTGACTCAATGGGTATGAATCTGAGCAAACTCTGGGAGACAGGGAAGGACAGGGGAGCCTGGCACGCTGCAATCCATGGGGTCACAAAGAGTTGGACAGGACTTAGTGACAGACCAACAACACTTGAGGGGGGAACTTTCATGCAGTATATAGATGATCTCTTGATTTGTTCCCATCTCAACTCCAGGCTATTCAACATGCCATTCAGGCCTTTAGTTTCCTGGCTGAGCGGGGTTATAAGGTGTCCAAATCTAAGGCTCAACTAGTATAGCAAGTTTTCTATCTCAGAAGGATATTGACCCCTAGCAGGCATAGCCTTTCAGCAGACAGTAAAGGTTATATCCACCTACAGACTCCCACCTCACGTAAACAGCCACAAGATTTCTGGGCCTAACTGGGTATTGTAGGATTTGGATACTCAACTACCGTCTCACAGAGCAGCCCCTATATGAATCTCTAAAAGGCAGAGATGATCAAATACCCTTTACAAGGGGGCCATCCCAACAGAAGGCCATAGAAACCTTAAAAAATCTCCTTTGAAGAGCTCCAGCTTTAGTATGTACTCAACCCGTACAATCCAACTTTATACCCACGAAAAAGGGAATGTTGTCTTAGGGGTCCTCACTCAAAGTCTACGAGAAACTCTACAGCCAGTAGCCCATCTTTCCAAACAGTTGGATCCCAATGTGAAGGGCAGGCCCCCTGTCCTGGGGCACTGGGAGCACCATCCCTCCTAACAGGAGGCCCTTAAGTTTGCCCTGGAAGCACCCATACAGGTTCTCACTGTCCATCAGGTATCAGATTTACTTAATAACCAGGCTTCAGTCTGGCTTTCAGACAATAGGATCCTCAGATATCAAATATTTTTTTTCTGAAGACCCACAGATATCCCTGGGTGTTTGTAGGACTCTAAATCTAGCAACCCTGTTGCCTGTACCAGGGGGAAAAAGTCCTTTATATATTTTTCCAAGGTCTTGACAATTTGCTTAAATGCCCTCCTGGACCTCTGGGATCAACCTTTGGCCAGTGCTGATGAGGTCTAGATCATGGATGGAAACAATTACATGGTAGAGGGAAACACAAGGCTGGAAGTGCCATTGTGTCCCCCATCAGGTCACTGACACCCGAGCTCTGCCTCAGAGCTCATCTGCACAACTTGCTGAACTCACTGCACTCACCTGAGTGTTCGAATTGGCTAAAGGGGCAAAGGGTCACAATTTACACTGATTCTAGACATGCTTTCTTGATCTTACATGCCCATGCAACCATCTGGAAAGAAAGAGGATACCTAACCTCCAAAAATAGCCCCATTAAATAGGGCCCTCAGATTAATCAGCTACTCCAGGCCTCCAAATACCCACAGAGGTAGCCACAGTTCATTGAAAAGGCCATCTGATACTACGAGGGAAATCAATTTGCAGTCCAAGCTGCTAAGCAGGCCGCCTCTAAAGCAGCCCCATGACAGGGAGCTCTCATCCCTGCCCCACTGTCACTTCCTCTCTTCACCTATACAGAGGAAGAAAGGCATGGGCAGCCTGAAAGGGTTTCCACCTAGACTCATTCAGATGGTACACCTCTGATGGGACTCTTGTCCCCAGGAGCCTCCAATGGAAACTCATTAATGCCCACCATGCATTCATACGTCTGGGAAGGAATGCCTTCTCTGCCATGGTATCTAGAGGCCCAAAAGGCAAAGAACTTAATCAACTAATCTGGCAGGTATCCAGCTCTAGTCTGACCTGTTCCTATGACAACTCCCAGGGAAATAAATGTCTTGTGTTGGTCCAAGCCATCTAATGACACAGGACTTATCCTGGGGAAGATTGGCAGGTGGATTTCACCCGGATGCCTCCTTCCTAGGGCTACAGGTATTTACCAGTCTTTGTAGACATCTTCATAGAATGGATAGAAGCCTACCTAACTAGGACAGAAAAAGCCCTAGAAATTACCAATAAACTTCTACAAGAAGTCATTGCCTGATTTGGTCTTCCTTGCTTCCTTCCAAGTAATAACGGGTCCTCATTTATTTCCACTATAACCCAGTCCATTGCCAAAGCTCTCAACATAAGGTTTGCTCTATAACACATTGCTCCTGGAGGCCCCAATCCTCAGGAAAGGTAGAAAGAGTCAATCAGTTCCTCAAAAGCATCCTCTGAAAACTAACACAGTTCTAAATTGGGTAACTCTCTTATCTGTTTCCCTCTTTTGAAGTAGAATAACTCCAAAGGATCCCCTCAGACTAAGTCGATATGAAGCCTTATATAGACATCCTTTCCTAACATCAGACCTACTTATGGACAGGGAAACCCTACGACTACAATCTTATGTAACCAAACTGTCAATGTTCCAACAGGCCCTTGAGGAAATTGACCTGGGAACCAACCCTCCTTGCCCTCAGCCAGCCATACGATACTAATCTGGGGGAAGGTCCTTATCAGAACCCGGAAGGACGGGTCTCCCGAGTCCCAGTTGGACCCTATTTGAAACGGACCTCTTTCAGCTCTCCTTTCCTTATCCAAAGTCCATCAAGTTTCCAGGAATCTCCACCTGGATTCACCATTCTGTGGTGAAGCTATAGAAACCACCCTCTGAAGATTTAGACACTCCAACATCCTACTCCTGTGAACCACATGAAACCCTTAAATTCCTCTTCAAAAGGACCAAAGATAAATAACAATCTAACTCTTTAAATACTTGGCCTTGTAACAGTCTTGATATCTTGATTGTCCTCTCTTCTGACCTTGTGCCCTCCTGCGGGTAATCCTATCTCACACCTGTGGCACCCAACCTTGGTCATCCTGTCTTTCTGAGGCCTACACTAGGCATCATTCTTGACCAAATGCTACCCAAACTCACTCTCACGTTACCCCTCCCCTGGTCCACTATAAATCTAACCTCTCTCAACAACCCTTAGACCCAGAGGATATTTACAGACTGTAGCTACTGCCCACAACCTATTCTCCTCCAGGCTATGTACCTTCAGCACTAGCCTTCAGACAATATCATCCTTGCTGTTAGAAATTTGGTCCAATGTCTCATCTTACCCAGATGCCCAACTTGATCCTAGGACTAGAACGTATAGAGTCTATCTTTTGATAGACCCTCATTGCACAATTACTGGTCTGGGGACAACAAACCTACTTTTTAAAATTCTATGTTGCTTCTAGCATCCATACAGGCAAATTTGGACCTCTGTTCCCCCGTGGAGGAACAGAGGCTGGTAGTCTCACTGGTCAGTAACACTAATCCCCTAACTACATTCCACTCCTACAGAACCAACTTACCCCCACCTCAAGGTCTCTTTTTCATCTGTGGGACTTCAGCATACAATTTCCTTGGGTTACATTATACCAAACATTACCTGGATCAACGATCCTCCCCAATACACTATAGAGTAGTTCTGGACTAGAACATGGAGGGCAGCGATGGGGCCTATCCTCTCCCCATCATCTTTATACTAACAGGCATCACCAGAATGGCAATCGGGGGGCACCTCAATTCATATGTCCACTCAATTAACCATGGCCAGGTCCAAATGTCCACCATCTTGGGAAAATTTCACACCCAAATAAACTCATTGACAGGCGTGGCATCCCCAAATTGGTGGGCATTCGAACTTTTAACCAAAGCTGAAGGAGACACATGTTTCTTCTTAGGAGAAGAATGCTGCTTCTACATCAACAGATTGGGAAAAATCACCACAAGTCTATTCTTAAGAAGAAGACTATTAAGTCTATTCTTAAATCAAATCTTAAGTGGGGTAATCACAGTGATGTCCTGGTTCCAGTCAAAAAAACCTTTCTGAGACGGCTAATATCCCACCTATATGTATTTTCTTAATTCTATTGTTTGTCCCTTGCTTCAACTTATTATCCTAGTTTGTTTACCCCAGGTTAATAAGATACAAGCCCCACTACTGAGGTAACAAAGATACCAGCCTTTAGCCTCTCCAACAACCTCCCCATACCACTCCCCCCCTTAGACGAACATCGACAGCTGCTTCCAGCCCCTCTCACTGACAGTGAGTGATGGACACTCAAAGCCCCTCTTTACTCCTGGACAGCAGGAAGTAGTCAGAATGAATGATGAACAATGCCCACCTCCTCACTGAGTTGGGGAGATGCACCTGAGGTGGGAATGATAGGAGGCGGTTAGCTGGGAACAGCTAGAGGTGGCCCCTTCAGCTAATCACCCAATAGCTGCCTGATCCCATTAAGCAATTTATCAGCCAAGCCCCTAATATGCCTTCAATAGTACTCCAAAAATAGGGGGCCAGAAAAACACACTAGCTGACTTGTAGGACTTTCCCTACTTTAGCACACATGTACATTTGACACTATCCTATACTAAAGCAACCTTTGGTGGCCACTGGACTCATTAACTGCTTATAAATATTCCATGAATACATACATCTAATTATAACAGACTGAAGTATGGGAAGAACATGTGTAGTAAAGTATCTTTTGTTTATAACATTCAGCTGTCAATCAACGGCCCCCTTGGATTATGTAAATGACCCTGCCTTAAAAACTCTGCACCCCTCTCCAGGGCTCTTTGCCTCCCTTGGTGTGGCCTGCTTCTCTCTTGAGGTGTTCTTTCTGTTCTTTCTTTGTGTGTGCTCAGTCGCTTCGCTGTGTCCAGCTCTTTGCAACCTGTTCTTTCTTTCCTTATTAATAAACTTTCTTGCAATGGCTAAGACCTTAGATGCTTTTTGTGTCCTTACCAAGAATCAAGACCCACAGGAGGAATGGTCTCCAGACTCTTCTACTAACAAAACTTTGTTATGTCACTTTATTCCCTTCTCCTTTATACAACAAGAACAAACACTAAGGACATAGACTTAACACTGTATGCGCCAGACACTGCTTCAAATGAGTGTTTTTTGCTATTAATTCATTGATCCTTATAGTATCCCATAATGTAGCAACTCTACTCCAACTTGAGAGTTGAAGGGAAAAAGGCACAAATGAGCTTTTGATAACCAACCAAAAGGAGTGGTGCCAGCAATTTAGTAACAGAAGATCCTTTCCTTAAATTTGTTTTTATTGGGTTGTTCTCTCCTTTATTCTGCCACCCTAACCCAGAAACTAGGTCGGCAGAACACCCTAAGGTTGGATTTCCCTTGTGACACGGTGGATAAGAATCTGCCTGCCAATGCATGGGACATGGGTTCGATCTCTGGTTCGGGAAGATTTCACATGCCATGGAACAACTAAGTCTGTGCAATTCAACTACTGAGCTCACGTCCTGCAACTACCAAAAAAACTTGCATGCCTAGATCCTATGCTCTGCAATAAGAAAAGCCACCAAAATGAGAAGCCCTGCAATGAAGAGTCACCTCTGCTCTCTGCAACTAGAGAGAAAGCCCATACAAAGCAAAGACGACCCAGCACAGCCAAAAAAATAATTTTTTTAAAAAGGACACCTTAAGGTTGTTTGTAAATCCACGAGGAAGAAAAAAGACACCAAGAAATAGTATTAAGAAAGAAAACAGTTGCAGCAGAGACTTTTTAATTAGAGAGTAGCATTAACTTTAAGCCTATAAATTGGAAAACTTAAAGAAGCTATTTCTTACAAAAATAAAACAATAAAATTTTCCCAAGAAGAAATATAAAATAAATAACAATTAAAAATCTGATCAGGCGTCAAATCTCCACAAAAAAGGACCAAGCCCAGATGGTCCTAAGAACTGTGTCAGAGAACTGAAAAAGAGGAAAAGCTGCTGAATTCATTTTATGAATTTATTTTGACCTCCTTTAGTGAAAGTCATGCAGTTGTGTCCGACTCTTTGCAACCCCATGGACTCTATAGTCCATAGAATTCTCTAGGCCAGAATACTGGAGTGGATAGCCTTTCCATTCTCCAGGGGATCTTCCCAACTCAGGGACTGAGCCCAGGTCTCCCATATTCCAGGCAGATTCTTTACCAGTTGAGCCACAAGGGAAGCCCAAGAATACTGAAGTGGGTAGCCTATCCTTTCTCCAGTGGATCTTCCTGACCCAGGCATTAAACCCGGTCTCCTGCAGTGCAGGCAGATTCTTTACCAACTGAGCTATCAGGGAAGCCCTTGACTTCATTTACCAAAACTTAAAAAGGAGAGTGAAAGAAAAAAATACAGACCAATCTTACTTATAAACCAGATGCAGAAATCCGTGGTGAAATATTAGAAAATTATGTATACACACACACACACACACACACACACACACATATACATACTTGATGGGAGTAGGAAATGACAAACCACTCCAGTTTTCTTGCCTGGAAAATTCCATGGACAGTGGAGCCTGGCACAATCCATGGGGTCACAATAGACACAACTTAGCAGAACCATACATGAACATATAAATATTTATATATATGCATATATAATATACTAAACTGACATACTCATGTTAAATGTATTTAAAATACTATATCATGACCAAGAAGAATTTATCCTAGAAATATAAAGATGGTTAAACATTAGAAATTCTAATTATATAACAATATGTGAAAGTCATTTGGAAAAATTAAGTTGGATCCACACAAAACACAGGTAAATTTCAAAGAAGAAAACATTGGAGAATTGTAGGGAAAGCCTTTCTAATTGTGATTTAAAGATTAGGAACTGTGAAAATGTACTTACTTACATAAAAATTAATGTCAATGCAAAAAAATAAGTAAACTCAAAAATTTATTTTGAGTTTAAATAAATTTTTAAATAAATTTAAATAAAGTAAATTTTATTTTGGTAACAAATATTGCAACTCATATTTCTCATATTGCAATTCATATTAATATATAAAGAGCTCCTAGAAAAATCAGGAAGAAAATGGGCAAATAAGAGTAAAGTGTATTAATCTTAAATGTACAGTTTAATGAAATTTGTCAAACATGTACAGTGCATATGACCATGAGCGAGAACAGAACAGCTCCATTTTGCCAGAATGTTTTCTCATGACACTTTCTACTCAACTGACTTATTCTGACCAGGTAAGCAACCAGTATCCTTATTTATATCATCAGATTTGTTTGTTTTCAGTATGCTTCTGAAAATTGGGAGCCCAAAGGTATTTACCATTATGTCACTGCTTTCATTTAACACAGCACTGCAGGTCCTTTGCAGCGTAATATGACAAGGAAAGGAAATAAAAGGCATAATATTTGGAAAGGAAGAAATTGAAACATTTCATAAACAATGCAATCATCCAAAAAATCCAAGAGAATTTACAATTATTATAACAAATGACAGACCTCAACACATTTGTCAGATATAAGATGAAAATATTCAAGCCCATACATTTTTATCTACCAGCAACAACTGAAATGATACTTAAAAATTTTTTTTTCCATTCACAGCAGCAATAAAACCAAAAAGTACCTAAAAATAAATAAACCCAGCAAAACAATTTGGAAAGCAACTTGGCAAAATCCAGTAAAGTTGTAGGTGTGCTTATTATAAACTCAGAAAGAATACTTCTTAGATATAGCCTGAGAACCCTGATACTTGTATTAGGAGGAGTAGGTAGGGGGATTTTTGTTGCTGCCTTGCTCTCATGACACACTGAGAAACAAACACAGACACAACACAACACAAAAGTCCATCAATAAAGAATGGATATGTAACTGAATGGAATAATAAGCAGTAGTTAAAAATGAATACTTAAGATCTCTATGTATCTCACTCAGTCGTGTCTGACTCTTTGTGACCCCATGGACTGCAGCCCACTAGGCTCCTCCATCCATGGGATTTTCCAGGCAAGAGTACTGGAGTGGGGTGCCATCCTTCTCCGATCAAGGTAAAGAAGCAATCAAATAGTTAATGTTGAGAGGAAAAGAAAAGCATATTGCAAAAGTTTCAGACAGTATGATAAGAATTAAAAACACAGCTGGACCTAGCAATTATCATACTAAGGGAAGTAGAGTAGAAAGACAAATATCACTTATATGTGGAATCTAAACTATGATATAAATGAACTTTTTTGTAAAAAACAGACTCACAGGTTTCAAAAACAAAGGTCTGGTTACCAAAGGGAAAAGGGGGTGGGGGAGGGATAAATTAGGAGGTTGGGGTTAGCAGATACAAATTATATAAAATGGATAAACAATAAGATTCTACTGTGTAACATAGGGAACTATATTATCTTGTAATAAATTATAATGTAAGAGAATATGAAAAAGAATAGAGACACACATATAACTGAATCATCTTTGTTGTACAATAGAAAACTAAATAAATTAACTTATAGTATTAAAATGCATAGAGCTCAAAAAAATTAAAAACAAAATAATACTGTTTATGAATATATTTAGGGGATAGACAAGGACACAGCATCCATATAAAGTTATTTACAGGAGAGAGAAAACGAGAATCAGAGGTCAGAGGACGAAACCCTTAAATGCCTTACAAAAAAAATTTTTTTTAATCTAGGGCACAATGCTAATACTTATTGAATGCAAGTGGCAAGAATATGGTGATATACCATGATGTATTTTTGTATATCTGAAATTCTTTCTATTCTATAACCTGATATGTAATGCCGCACACGGAGTAAAGACGCAGGTGTGCAGCCTCAGGCCTCAATGAACTCACCTGCAGATTGGAGATGAACAGCACCTGCCTGGCCCCTCTCGGCGTTGGCGTCAGGATATGAAGACGTTCCATAAGCAGTGAAGTTCCACACAGCTAACATTATATTGAGGTTTACGACTGTACTACACACTCTGCTCTTGATAACCAGGCATCTACTTTTAGCCCAGGCTTGTCAGCTTTCACCCAAAGAGGCCCCGCAACACTTCAGCCATGGTTCTCAAGACGATCACCTACTGCTGCGCGTCCTTACAAGCCTCACCAGCTCCCATTGACCCCCGCGCTTCTTATCCCCACCCCCCACCAACTCCCATCTACCCCCGCGCCTCCTACCCATCCTCCCACACCAGCCTTCCCCAGCCTACCTCCAGGACAGGTGGGACTAATTCCAGGTTGCCTAATGCAGAGAAAGACTAGAGCCTGGGATCTCATCAAAAGGGCTCAGATATCCGCCAAAAGCATATCATTCTGCTGCTTAGCCCTGCTCCTCCTTCCTTCCCAACTCAGAGCCTCAACAGCCTGGCCCTTTGCCTCAAAGCCAGGTGGGACTGGAAACAGTCATCACAGTGGTGCCCATGGTTAAAGGAGGACTTCTCTGCTTCTCTGAACAGGTCTTTTTTCATTTTTTGTTTTGGCTACGCCATGTGAGGCTTGCCAGCTTGTGGGATCTTAGTTCCCTGACCAGGGACTGAACCTGGGGCCACCACGGTGAAAGCACCCGGCCCTAACAACTGGACCAGCAGGGACCTCCCTTCTGCTTTTCTTTTGGAGCAAATTTTGCAGATTTCAAAAACATGATGGTAATGATCACCAGGTTAAGCTTCTAATTCATGTGGAAGGAGGCTGGGGTTGGTGGTACATCTCTGTGAATGGGAGCAGCAAACAGGCTTGCCCAGAACAAGAAGATCAGGATAGGAAAGGTGTGGATCTCCAAACTTTCTCCTGAGAAACTGATGGTGCAAAGTAATGGAACTAGTTCCCATGAGCCAGGAAGATTCACTTACAATCCTCTGTGAGTGTGTGTGTGTGTATACCACAGGTACTGTGCTTAATGCTTCCACATATATAATCCCCTTATAACAATCCTCTGGGGTTATGTCATTATACTTTCTTTAAAGATGTAGAAACTAAAGCTCAGAGAGGTTAAACAACTTGCCAAAACTCATTTAGATCATTTATGGCAAGGCCATAATTCAAGGCCAGAACTTCCTGCTCTAAGAACATGACTTAATTCATCACCTCTTCTATTTTATGGAGGGCCCAATAGAGATGGTGCTTTCCTGTATATTAGAAAAACGTCCCATTGACTGATTTAATCCTTGAGAACTGAGGTCCTGCCTGTGTTCTCTCACTTTTAATATAATGTATGATTACTGAAAGGCACTCCATTCATGTATTCAGGCCAAGTCATATTCAGGAAGTCAAGCTTCCTTTAATCTGGGAAATTCTGCAAAGGAACCAAAGAGCAATGGCTTCACCAGAGTTGGCATCTTCTTAAATTAGTAAGCAGTTCAGATCTGGGAAGAGGTTGGTAGGAAAAAATTGAATTTTCTGCAAGTTTACATTTAATGACCTCATAATGTAATGTCTGGTGATTCTTTGTTGTAATATAAGCACAGCACATTTCAGTTTTTCCATTAAAACCTTATAGATGAGGAAATGGAGGCTTATAAAGAGCAAGTTACCTAGGTCAGGAAGATCACCTGGAGTAGGAAATGGCAACCCGCTCCAGTATTCTTGCCTAGAGAATCCCATGGACAGAGGAACCTGGCAGGCTACAATCCACAGGGCTGCAAAGAGTCAGGCATGACTGAGCAACTGAGCACGCACACACACACACTTGCCCAAAGTCACTCAACTAGTAAGTGTCAGAGCTGTGACTGTGAACACGTGATGGCGTCTGGCTCCAGCATCCCAGAGCGCAGCCGCTACCCTGAACTGGAATAGCAGGAATTCATCCCTCAGAATTTGCACCTTTGTTGCCAGGCTCTTGGGAGTGGGCATGAGGCTTGCACACAGCCATCCTAGCCTTCTCCAGCAAGCTTCTTTTTGAGATGCTCTTTTTGAGCTATTCTGGGTCTATTAACCAAACTTTGGGAAGTGCATCTTTGGGAAAATTCTTTTTGTTTTCCTTATCCATCATATAGTCTTTCCCTGTTGCTATACACACAGTCTGTGGCATGTTTGTGCTGTGCCGGTCTTCTGTCTCACCTTTCATCAGAATCTGAGGCCCTGTATCCCTCCTCAGGTAGGTGGAGGCAGAGGAGCCCACAGAAAAATGTAAATGATAAGGTTCCTCCTCTCATCTCAGGGAACATATGATAATCCCCCAAGCAAATATTTTGGAAAAGAATCCTCATTCAGAAAATAACTTCAGTGGAAAGCTAAATCATCATTACTATTTTAAGTTAAGGATAGGGAATTTAAATCTCTTGTAGTTCACAAAGGCAGGGAAAAACCAAGTCCACCTCCTGTTGTGCTAATTTACTCCACCATTTAAAAAAATTATTTCTATATTGAAAATAACACAGACATATTGTGTAACTGAAGGCAAAATTCTTCTGAGTTTTAAGATAAAACCAAAGACATAAAAAAATGTCAAATTTGTAGCAGGCTGCTTTAGTCTACACTCCAACAAATACTCACTGGGAGTCTCCTACGTGCCAGGCACAGTTCAGAGCTCCTAGTTAGAGCATTGAGTAGGGCAGCACCTTTCTGTTTCTTCCAGACCTTGAAGTCTAGTAAGAAAAACAGATATGACAGCAGCACTTCTAAGTGTGCTTAGTATTTCAAAAGGGAACACAGAGGTACAAGAGCATACGTCTAGGGGAATGGTAACTTCAACCAGGATTTAGGGGAGACTTTTTGGAGGAAGTGCCTTTAGAGCAGAGATTGGGTAAGCGACGAATGGAGAAATAAGATACATGAAATTTCACAGACAAGAGAGAGCATGGGTATCCTAGGAACTGAGAAGGAAGTGGAGTCAGTGGTTGGGGTGGGGAAGCAGGAATTTTTTTTGGGGGGGGAAGTACCTAAAAAAGTATGTAAGGACTGACTGCTTGCACTACAATTGTAGCACAACCTCCCATAAAATAAGAATAGTCCAATATTAGGCAAATAAACTGTTTAACAAATATTGTCCCATATGGAAAATTTACATTCTAAAAGAGAATGCCAGGCCATAAAACCTGAGAGAACCAACTGAAAACACCATGAAGCAGTAAGAGAATTCAGAGATGAGTTGCAATGTTAATATATATTTAAAATCAATAGCTTTTCCTAACCATTACCTGTTAAAAATTATGGTAAAAGATCTCATTTAAAATATCAACCACAGTGCTCACTTCGGCAGCACATATACTAAAATTGGAACGATACAGAGAAGGTTAGCATGGCCCCTGCGCAAGGATGACACGCAAATTCGTGAAGCGTACCATATTTTTTATTACAAAACCAAAAAAAAAATAAAATAAAATAAAATATCAACCACAAAGGATCCTAGGGATAAATGCAACACACAATTTGCTGTATTAAAAACACTTTAATAAGCTATTGACAGACCTAAATATGACTTAAATTCAAAGACAAACTGTGGTATTTGATGGAAAGATATCAGTTCTTCCTAAATTAATTTATACAGGTAATGAAATATCAGTTAAAAATTACATTTTCCAACTTATAATATTAAGGTTTGTTTGGAAACAAGATTAATCAAAAAGCTTCTTTGAAATGAAAAATAGAAAAACTAGCTGAGTCTGACACCAAAACTATTTTAAAGGTATAATAGTGAAAAGTTTGTTATCCAGGAAAAATATATTAGTAAATAAGAATAAAGCTAATTCATTCAAAAGATCATATGTCATAATCAAGTAGGAATTATTCCAGAGATGCAAGGATGGTCAACATCAACAAATCAATGTGACACACCACATCAACAAAATTAAAGATGAAAATAATATGATCATCTCAATAGATACAGAAAAAGCATTTGATAAAATTCAATAATATTTTATGATTAAAAACCTCTCAACAAAGCAGATATACAGGGAAAGTACCTTAATATTAAAGATGAATATGTCAAGTCCACAGCTAATGTACTCAATGGTGAAAAGCTGAAAGCTTGTCTTCTAAGATCAGGAATAAGAAAAGGACATCCACTCTTGCCACTTTTATTCAACATAATATTTTGTCTTAGAGTGATTAGACAAGACAAAGAAATAGGATAAAGGAAAACTTACTATTTGCAGACAATCTGATATCATATATGGAAAACCTTAAAGAACCCATCAAAAAACTGTTAGAACTGAAAAAAGAATTCAGTAAAGTTGTAGGAAACAAAATCAATACCCCCAAATTTGTTGCATTTCTCTACACTGATAACAAATATCAGAAAGAGGAATTAAGAAAATAATCTTTCATAAATACATGAAAAGAATAAAATTCCTAGAAATAAATTTAAGCCATTAAAAGACCCATATGTTTAAAGCTACAAGCTTTAATGAAAGAAAATTGAAGACACAAATAAGTGGAAAAATATTCGGTGCTCATGGATTGGGAGAATTAATATTGCTAAAGCAATCTTTAGATTTAGTGAAATTTCTATCAAAATTTCAGTAGTATTATTCTCAGAAATAGAATAGACAATATTAAAAGTTGTATGGAAGCATAAAAGACTCCAAATAGCCAAAGCAATATTGAGAAAGAAAATCAAAGCTGAAGGTAGCATACTCCCTGATTTCAAACTATATTATGAAGTTATAGTGATTAAAAAAACAATATGAAATTTTCACAAAAATAGACACATAGATCAATGGAACAAAACTGAGAGACCAGAAATAAATTCACATATATATAGTCAATCCATTTACTACAAGCAGCCAAGTATACAATGTGGATATTGTATATAAGAATATACAATCAGAAGAATTAATATAGTGAAAATGAGTATACTGCCCAAAGCAATCTATAGATTCAATGCAATCCCTATCAAGCTACCAATGGTATTTTTCACAGAACTAGAACAAATAATTTCACAATTTGTATAGAAATACAAAAACAAAAAACAACAACAACAAAAAAACCTTGAATAGCCAAGCAACCTTGAGAAAGAAGAATGGAACTGGAGGAATCAATCTGCATGACTTCAGACTATACTACAAAGCTACAGTCATCAAGACAGTATGGTGCTGGCACAAAGACATAAATATAGATCACTGGAACAAAATAGAAAGCCCAGAGATCTGGGCACCTATGGGCACCTAAATCTGGGTGCTAAATCCATGCACCTATGGACACCTATTCTTGAACAAAGGAGGCAAGAATATACAATGAAGAAAAGACAATCTCTTTAACAAGTGGTGCTGGGGAAACTGGTCAACCACCTATAAAAGAATGAAACTAGAACACTTTATAACACCCTACACAACAATAAACTAACATGGATTAAAGATCTATATGTAAGACCAGAAACTATAAAATTCTTAGGGGAAAACATAGACAAAACTCTCTCTGACATAAATTACAGCAGGATCCTCTTTGACCCACCTACCAGAGTAATGAAAATAAAAGTAAAAATAAACAAATGAGGCCTAATTAAACTTAAAATCTTTTGCACAATGAAGGAAACTATAAGCAAGGTGATAAGACAGCCTTCAGAATGGGAGAAAATAATAGCAAATGAAGTAACTGACAAAGAATTAATCTCAAAAATATACAAGCAGCTCATGCAGCCCCAAACCAGAAACATAAATGACTCAATCAAAAAATGGGCCAAAGAACTAAACAGACATTTCTCCAAAGAAGACATACAGAAGGCTAACAATCCCATGAAAAGATGCCCAACATCACTCATTATCAGAGAAATGCAAAACCTCAAAACCACAGTGAGGTACCATCTCACACTGGTCAGAATGGCCTCTATCAAAAAGTCTACAAACAATTAATGCTGGAGAGGGTGCGGAGAAAAAGGAACCCTCTTAAACTGTTGGTGGGAATGCAAACTAGTACAGCCACTATGGAGAACAGTGTGGAGATTCCTTAAAAAACTGGAACTAGAACTGCCACACGACCCAGCAATCTCACTGCTGGGCAAACACACCAAGGAAACCAGAATTGAAGAGACACGTGTACCCCAATGTTCATCACAGCACTGTTTACAATAGCTAGGACATGGAAGCAACCTAGATGTTCATCAGCAGATGAATGGATAAGAAAGCTGTGGTATGTATACACAATGGAATATTACTCAGCTATTAAAAAGAATGCATTTTTTTTTAAAAGAACACAGTTGAATCCGTTCTAATAAGATACAGCCACTATGGAGAACAGTGTGGAGATTCCTTAAAAAACTGGAACTAGAACTGCCACACGACCCAGCAATCTCACTGCTGGGCAAACACACCAAGGAAACCAGAATTGAAAGAGACACGTGTACCCCAATGTTCATCACAGCACTGTTTACAATAGCTAGGACATGGAAGCAACCTAGATGTTCATCAGCAGATGAATGGATAAGAAAGCTGTGGTATGTATACACAATGGAATATTACTCAGCTATTAAAAAGAATGCATTTTTTTTTAAAAGAACACAGTTGAATCCGTTCTAATAAGATGGATGAAACTGGAGCCTATTATACAGAGTGAAGTAAGTCAGAAAGAAAAAGACCAATGCAGTATATTAACACATATATATAGAATTTAGAAAGATGGTACTGATGATCATATATGCGAGACAGCAAAAGAGACACAGATATAAAGAACAGACTTTTGGACTCTGGGTCCAAAAGGTGAGGGTGGGATAATGAGAGAATAGCATTGAAACATGCATATTACCATATGTGAAATAGAACACCAGCTCAAGTTCGATGCATGAAACAGGGCTCTCAAAGCTGGTGTACTGGGACAACCAGAAGGATGGGATGAGGAGGGAGGTGGAAGGGGGCTTCAGGATGGGGGACACATGTACACCCACGGCTGATTCATGTCAATGTATGGCAAAAACCACTACAATATTGTGACGTAATTAGCCTCCAATTAAAACAAATAAATTTTTTAAAAAAAGAATATACAATGTGGAAAAGATGTATGTATGCTTGGCCATTCAGTTGTTTTATTCTTTGTAACCCTTCTGACTGTAGCATATTGGGCACCTAATGACCTGGGGAGTTTCTCCAGGGAGTTGGTGATGGACAGGGAGGCCTGGCGTGCTGCGATTCATGGGGTCGCAAAGAGTCGGACACGACTGCGCGACTGAACTGATGCAATACTGCTCTTTACAGCATCGGATCTTGCTTCTATCACCAGTCACATCCATAACTGGGGATTGTTTTTGCTTTGGCTCTATCCCTTCATTCTGTCTGGAGTTATTTCTCCACTGATCTCCAGTAGCATACTGGGCACCTAAGGACCTGGGGAGTTTCTCTTTTGGTATCCTATCATTTTGCCTTTTCATACTGTTCATGGGGTTCTCAAGGCAAGAATACTGAAGTGGCTTGCCATTCCCTTCTTCAGTGGACCACATTCTGTCAGACCTCTCCATCATGACCCACCCATCTTGGGTTGCCCCGCAGGCATGGCTTGGTTTCATTGAGTTAGACAAGGGTGTGGTCTCAGTGTGATTAGATTGACTAGTTTTCTGTGAGTATGGTTTCAGTGTGTCTGCCCTCTGATTCCCTCTTGCAACACCTACCATCTTACTTGGGTTTCTCTTGGCGGCAGAGGCGGCCGCCGCACTTGAGCGCGGCCGAGAGCTACCCGACAGCGCCAGGAGAAGCCACCTCGCCCCCGAGGCCAGGAGCGGCAGCTGAAAGGAGCCACCCACGCCTGAGGCCAGGGCCGGCGGCCGGGAGGAGCAACCCGAGGAGTGGTGGCTGGGCAGGCACAGGAGGGCCTAGAGGAGCTATCCTACGTTGAAGGTCAGGAACGGTGGCGGTAAGGAGATACTCCTTGTCAAAGGTAAGGTGCAGTGGCTCTGCTGGAGCAGCCGTGAAGAGATTTTCAGAGCAAGGAATCCTTAAATTCGCAGCTCTGTTCTGTCCTTTCTCTGGTAAAATTTTGTTTTCTTGAGTTTTTTAAATACTTCCAGGTAAACAAAGCCTAAAATCACTGCAGATGGTGACTGCAGCCATGAAATTAAAAGACGCCTACTCCTTGGAAGGAAAGTTATGACCAATTTAGATAGCATATCGAAAAGCAGAGATATTACTTTGCCAACAAAGGTCCGTCTAGTCAAGGCTATGGTTTTTCCAGTGGTCATGTATGGATGTGAGAGTCGGACTGTGAAGAAAGCTGAGCGCCGAAGAATTGATGCTTTTGAACTGTGGTGTTGGAGAAGACTCTTGAGAGTCCCGTGGACTGCAAGGAGATCCAACCAGTCCATTCTGAAGGAGATCAGCCCTGGGTGTTCTTTGGAAGGAATGATGTTAAAGCTGAAACTCCAGTACTTTGGCCACCTCATATGAAGAGTTGACTCATTGGAAAAGACCCTGATGCTGGGAGGGATTGGGGGCAGGAGGAGAATGGGACGACTGAGGATGAGATGGCTGGATGGCATCACCGACTCTATGGATGTGAGTTTGAGTGAACTCCGGGAGATGGTGATGGACAGGGAGACCTGGCGTGCTGCGATTTATGGGGTCGCAAAGAGTCGGACGTGACTGAGCGACTGAAACAAAGCCACAAAATAAGGATGATGGTGATTTAATTACGTAACTCTGGGAAACTGAAAACATAACAGTTTCCAAGTGTCTTTGATTCACCGATAGTAACTAAATCCAGCCACCACAAGGATGTGAGCAAGAGATTACAGTGAGGGTCTACGTCCATCCTATTCCTCCTGGGTACCCCACTACTTTAGTTTCCCACCTCCCCTGGTAGGTGGGACCACATGCCTGGGAACTGGCCAGTGGAATGTGGGTTGCAGAAACACATCACCTCCAGGCCTGGTCCACTGAGACCTTTCGTACATTTTCCATGTTCCTGTTTCTGCCCTGTGAGCTGACCAGAGGACCCAGTGGGTGACCCCACAGCTCTAGGAGCTGGCAGTCACTAGACTGAAGCAGTCTGTGTCCCTGAATGAATGAGATAGGACAGAACCGCTGCCTCTGTCCTCACAGACCTCACTAGACTGTGCCAGGAGAGAAATGGAGATTCATATGCTAAGCCACTGAAACTCTGGAGAAGGAAATAGCAACCCATTCCAATATTTTTGCCTGGAGAATTCCATGGACAGAATTCCATAGACAGAGGAGCCTGATGGCTTATGGTTCATGGGGTCGCAAGAGTTGGACAAGACCAAGCGACTAACACACTGAACCTTGGGAATCATCTATAGTATTAAAGGGTATACCTTAACTAAAATGATATTATCTTGAACTCAAAGTTAAAAGCAACAATTATTCCTGGGCTCCCCTGGTGGCTCAGTGGTAAAGAATCTGCCTGCCAGTGCATGGGAAATGGATTTGATCCCTGATGTGCGGAAGATCCCACATGCCACAGAGCAACTAAGCACATGCACCACAATTACTGAACCTGGGCTCTAGACCCCAGGAGCCGCAGCTACTGAAGCCGGAATGTCCTAGAGCCTGTGCTCTGCAACAAGGGAAGCCACTGCAATGAGAAGCCCAAGCATTGCAACAGAGTAGCCCTCCCTCACTGCAACTAGAGAAAAGCCTGCACAGCAAGCCTAAGTAGTCAAAAATAATATAAACTTTTTAAAAAGTAAGTTATTCCTAAGTACTCCTTACAAGCAATTCTGCCTGAAGCTATCTTTTGTTAGATTTCACTAGCCATGTAGCTATTTTTCCTTTTGCACGACTTGGGCACTGGTGCCCCTCAGATCGTCCCTGAGTAATGACAGACTAGTCCAGCTGCTGGGATCATGGTGGGCAGAAAGCCCCTAGCTCTCAGCTCTCTTCAGGGAAGCCCATGGCAGGAGAGCTGTCTTGCCCAGGGTCATGCTTTTCCTGGGGTGGCCTCATTCAAGACTAGTGGCATCCAATCACTAGTCAAGGAAAAACTAAAAGGCACAGCTCCCTCCCCTAACTCGGAAGGACCATCCCAACTTCGCTGCTCTCATGGTATAGCCTGAGGCCTTTCTTGGGACTCATCATGGCCCAGCTTCTCCCTCTGGATAATCCTGCTTCCTCTTCCTCCTTTTCACATTCTTTCCTTTCAGGAGTGTCAATCCCCAGAGCACTCCACAATAAGCTTTTCACACGCTCATCTTTATCTCAGAGCCACTTCCCTGTGACCTCAACCTGAGACGGGCATTACATCCTTGATGCAATATCATGTCATCAGGGAAGCCCTTAACCAGTTATGCAGGTGATAAAAATCAGGTTCACAGAGCAGATAAATTACCCAGGCTTGCAGAGCTGGGGCTCAAAGTCAGGCTGCACTTACTGTGAAGCTTCAGCTTTTGGATGTCTTGCATATACTTGCATACTACATAAATATCCTGCATATTCAGCTCTGAGAGAGACTAAGAACTGCAACTAGTTCACTAAGTAATTTGCAGGGGGGACGGCAGGAAAGCAAAAGGCAGGTATCTATGATTCCAAAACCTATGGTGTCTCTTCTCATCCCTCCACTGATGACAGGCAGAGGTCCGGCCTTCTGGGTGTACATGGCCTAGTGAATGAGTAAGGGAAAGAACTAGTTCCGGCACAATTCTGTCAAAGGAGATCAGTGCAAGCCTGTCCTGAGGCAATAAAATGGTTCTTCTGCCCTCTTGTGGCTCAGAGAGACTGCAACACTTCAAAGTTTCATTAAAAAGTTAAACTACCATATAAAGGCACTCGGCAGTCAAGAAACAAAACAGCAGGAGGCAACTGTGATTGGCTCAAAATGGAGCAGATTTAATAACGCAAAACTCTGATTATGCCAACAACTGCTTGCAATAAGAGAGTTAATCCTAAGAATAACAATACACTAGAGTTCAGGGAATAACAATAAAAAAGTATTTTGGGGAATTCCCAGGCAGTCCAGTGGTTAGGATTCTGCGCTTTCACTGCTGAGGACCTGGGTTCAATCCCTAGTCAGGAACTAGTAAGATCCTGTAAGTCACCCATGGGTGCAGCCAAAAAAAAAGTATTCTGCCATGAGGATAAAGAATATAATCCTTTCAGACAAATGACAAAAGCTGAAAGCATTCTGAGGATCCCAATTCTTGCTTTTCATACTTAATGTATTTTAGAACTCTTTTCATACCAGCACATTCAGAGCCTCCTTATTCAGGGGCGGAGCACCTCCACTGGATGGGAGAGCTTAGCTCCTACTGGTGAATGCTCTAGTTCCTTCCACTCACCTGCTAGTAGAAACATGATGTAAAAAGCAAACGTTGCTGTGGATATTCTTGTGCACAGACCATTTTGCAAATGTGTGCGTATACCTATAGATGGATTCCTGGCAGAGGAAATGCTGGGTCAAAGTGCAGACCTAAGTCTTAGGACTACTTTCTTTTTGAAACTCTTTCCTCTGACTCTCCCTCCTATCTTTCTGGCTGCTCCTTCTTGGTTTCTTCCCATGCTTTCTTAGAAGTGTAAGAAACATTGGTTATTCAGGGTGACTTTGTAAGAGGTCACCACCTGCCGCTCACCCCTTAGATACTGGTACCCCAGGATTCCATCCTGTCTCTTTTATCCCACATCCTCTCCTACCTATCAGCTTTCTTCCCTGAAGAGAAGCCTGTTATCATTACTGGGTCTCATGCTTACAGAATTATTTTTACATATTTATACAAATCTGTATGTAACATATATGTGTGTATGTATCTGTGTATGTATAAATATGAATATATACGCACAAGACTTCCCCCCTTGATATATATTCTGTATACTGTACACTTGCATATAAATGGTAGGATTTGTAACCCAAATTGAAGCAATTTAAGGGGGTGCTGCCAAGCAGCAACTTTCACAGGAGAAAACTATAGCCCCAAACATTTTTCAATCTATATTTACCTGCCAGACACCTGAAGTGAATCCACAGAAGATACAGTTAGAAGTAAACAGTAAAGAATCTGTCCACAGTTCAGGAAACCCAGATTCAATCCCTGGGTCGGCAGATCCCCTGGAGAAGGGCATGGCTACCCATTTCAGTATTCTTGCCTGGAGAATCCCATGGACAGAGGAACCTGGTGGGCTACTGGCCATGGTGTTGCAAAGAGGTGGACATGACTGAGCGTCTTAAGTACATCTCCCACCCTAGCATACTGTTTCAAAAGGTCTCACAAAGTAGCCACAAATTAATTCAAGGGCTGGAAAAGGATACAGCACAGAGGCCAGTAAACAAAAGATCAGTGTCTTTGGTAGCTGTGGATACTAACCTATGAAAGGTTTTTTTTTTTAATGAAAATTTTTTAACCACATAAAAGTGGAGAGCATATAACGAGCCCCACCCTACAGATCAAACAATTAAACATTTTGCTACTGGCTTCCTGGTTTCATTCTCTTCTTTACCGGCCCTCCCTTGCCCCTCTTTATTTCTCCTTCTTTTTCGGTTGCATTATTTTAAAACAAGTCCCTACATCATGCTTTCATCCCTAAATACTTTGTCTAGACATAACTATAAAACCCAAAGACATTTCCTTACATGATCACAGTGTCATCACATCTAACAAAGATAATTTGTCAGTATCATCAAATGCTGAGTCCACATTCATATTCCCACAGTTATCGTAAAAAGCCCTTTTACACTCAACTACTTAGGTTCTGAGGAAATTGTAGAGCTAAAGAAATTCCAAGCCCAGCCTGCTTAAAAGCCTGTGGTTATTAAATCTTAAAAGAATTCCCAGGCTCCCAAACCCCCACCAACAGAAAATGAACTGCTAAAGCCGTACAGCTCCCAGGAAGGGCATTTCTTCCACTGCCCACCCAGCCTCGACAGAAGACAACGAAGGAACAGTCACTCTATTCCCTTCAGCTATCATCCTCCTACCCCTGGGGTACTAAGCAACAACTAATCTATTTTCCGTCTCTACAGATTTGCGTATTTTGGACATTTCACACAATATGTGACCCTTTGTGACTGGTTTCTTTCACTTAGCATATTTCAAGGTTCACTCATGCTGTAGGATGTATCAGTATTCATTCCTTTTATTGGTGAATGAAAAGGAGTACGTCAAGGCTGTATATTGTCACCCTGCTTATATAACTTATATGCAGAGTACATCATGAGAAACACTGGGCTGGAGGGAGCACAAACTGGAATCAAGATTGGCGGGAGAAATATCAATAACCTCAGATATGCAGATGACACCACCCTTATGGCAGAAAGTGAAGAGGAACTAAAGAGCCTCTTGATGAAAGTGAAAAAGGAGAGTGAAAAAGTTGGCTTAAAGCTCAACATTCAGAAAACTAAGATCACGGCATCTGGTACTATCACTTCATGGCAAATATATGAGGAAACAGGGGAAGCAGTGAGAGACTTTATTTTGGGGGGCTCCAAAATCACTGCAGATGGTGACTGCAGCCATGAAATTAAAAGACTATTACTCCTTGGAAGGAAAGTTATAACCTAGACAGCATATTAAAAAGCAGAGACATTACTTTCCTGATAAAGGTCCATCTAGTCAAGGCTATGGTTTTTCCAGTAGTCATGTATGGATGCGAGAGTTGGACTGTGAAGAAAGCTGAGCACAGAAGAATTGATGCTTTTGAACTGTGATGTTGGAGAAGACTCTTGAGAGTCCCTTGGACGGCAAGGAGATCCAACCAGTCCATCCTAAAGGAGATCAGTCCTTTGGGTGTTCATTGGAAGGACTGATATTGAAGCTGAAACTCCAATATTTTGGCCACATGATGCGAAGAGCTGATTCATCTGAAAAGACCCTGATGCTGGGAAAGATTGAGGGCAGGAGGAGAAGGGGATGACAGGATGAGATGGTTGAATGGCATCACCGACTCAATGGACGTGAGTTTGGGTAAACTCCAGGAGTTGGTGTTGGACAGGGAAGCCTGGCGTGCTGCAGTTCATGGGGTTGCAAAGAGTTGGACACAACTGAGCTACTGAACTGAACTGAATAGCCTATTGTACAGATAAAACACATTTTATTTATCTATTCACTAGTTGATAGATATTTGGGTTTTGCTACTCTTTGGCTGTTATAATAACACTGCTATGAATGTTGTGTACAAGTTTTAATGCGGACATATGTTTTCATTTCTCTTGAGTTTATGCCACTCAACAGAGTGGATCAAATGGTAACTCTGTGTTTAACTTTTTAAGAAAACTGCCAGACTGTTTTCCAAAGTGGCCACAACATTTTATATTCCCAACAGCAGCGCATGAGGGTTCCAATTTCTCCACATCATCACCAACACTTATGAGCTGTAATTTTGACTATAGCCCTGATGTGAACAGCTGACTCATTAGAAAAGACCCTGATGCTGGGAAAGATTAAAGGCAAGAGAAGGGGACGACAGAGGACAAGATGGTTGGATGGCATCACTGACGCGATGGACAGGAGTTTGAGCAAGCTCCGGGAGACTGTGATGGACAGGGAGACCTGGCGTGCTGCAGTCCATGGGGTCACAAAGAGCTGGATACGACTGAGTAACTGGACAACAATCCTCATGGGTATTAAGCAGTATGTTGTGATTTTGGCTTACATTTCCCTAGTGACTATTGATGATGTACATCTTTCCATGTGCTTACTGACCATGTATATATCATCTCTGGAGAAGTGCCTAATCAGATCTTTTGCTCATTTTAAAAACTGAATTATCTTTTTATTATTGAGATATACGTGTTATGTTTTCGATTTTTCCCCGTCTTTTCCACTGAAAATAAAAGGTTCCTAACCACCTAGGAAAGTACTGATTACTCTTTTATAGCAAGAAGTAACCACCAGAATTAGTTTCAAACCCATCCAAATCAATCAATAATAGTTTCACACCATAATATAAGCTTTTGAAAGCCAGACAACAGCAGCAGCTTCGCTTCTACGACTTTGCTTCTGAAAATCATCCAATCTGTGAGTCTTACTCAGATAACTGTGAAGCCCCAGACAATGGGCAACCAATCCCTAAATACTCTTCCTTCTGAAAGTCCACCAATCCCTGAGCTCTTCTCTTCTGAAGCAGCCAGAACAAACAGTACTTAAACTTTTGGTATCAGGCCCTTTTTAAACTCCTAAAACTCACTGAGGGCTCCAAAGAGTATTTGTGTATATAGGTTAATAAGTACATTAGTATTTAATATATTGGAAACTAAGAAATTTCAAAATAGTAATTTATTTAAAATTAATAAGCCCACTA
Source organism: Aepyceros melampus (assembly GCA_006408695.1). Lineage (NCBI taxonomy): Eukaryota > Metazoa > Chordata > Mammalia > Artiodactyla > Bovidae > Aepyceros > Aepyceros melampus. Next base: position 74,573 of record SJXQ01005938.1, on the reverse strand, counting down.
TATATTATCATACATATCATAATTCTATGAAGAAATAACTTTTCAAAACAAATGTAGGAACAGAGTGGCATCATTTTAGATTTTTTGCAAATGTCTTTAACTTACAACTTAATATGAGAAATTCAGATTCTCATCAGTTTCTGAAACAACTTTTTCCTTGTTTTTACTCTGTGTGGCAATGAAAAATACAACTGATAGTACAGTTGGTGCCACTGCTTTGATCTGTGCAAAGGTGTGAGCAGTTTTACCTACCATCAATTTACAGTATTAGTGCAAATGTCAACATACTGCAATGGGCAATCAGTATCGTATTAATAAGAAGATATTAATACTCTTGACCAAACTCTGGAAACCACACTGCTACAAAAGATAGCTCTCTGCTTTATTTAGAGAGATGACATCTTACAAGCACACTCTTCTTGCTTAAATCACCAACTATTCAATCTTTCGTTTCAGATATTGAGGGCTGGCCTCTTTCTTAAAAATTATTTTTTTGTTTGACTTTCCTATATTTTTTCTTCTCATTACACTTTTCTTTTTGTTAGTTTTTAAGTTATGCACTTTATTTGTGTAGTAGTTATACCAGAAACCTTACCTGCATATTTACTTAAACTCATCAAATATATTTAACCCTCTTTCCAAATAATACAAGAAACTCTTAACTCTTAACATCTTCTCTCAACTTATATGCTATTATTGACTAGTAATATGGTTCCATCTTTTTGCTTTTATAATGCCAAATATTTGGACAATACTGCTGTTCAATATTTACTTAAACTGACACACATGTTTACTATTTTCTTTGCTTACCATTCCTTCCTGCATCTTCTTCTGGAATCACTTTCTTTGTTCTGAAGTTTCTATTTTTTAAGTGCTTTTAACTATTGGTAGTGACTTTCTTCAGTGTTTGTCTCATTCTTGAAAAATGGTTTCACTGCATGTGCAGGTTCTAGGTTGACACATTTATTCAAGCACAATAAAATGCTTCACTGTCTTCCAGTTTGTATTGCTGCTCTTGAGAAATCAACTATCACATTTGTTATTCCTTTGAAGGTAATCAACCGTTTCTTCTCTATTTTTTAAAAGTTATTACTGAGGTCTAATTAACATACAAGGACTGTCCAAATGTTTATAAAGTATGCAACTTGATGAATTTTGACATATATTTACAAAATCATCACAATTAAGATAATGAACATATCTATCAAGCCCAATCATCACAATTAAGATAATGAACATATCTATCAAGCCCAAAAGTACCTCATGCCCCTTTAAATCCACCTGATATCCTACCCCATTTCATACTACCCTTAATCTACTTTTCATCACTATAATTAAGTTTGTCTTTTATAAATAGAATCATATTTTATGTACTCATTTGTGTCTGGCTTCTTTCACTCAGCACACTTATTTTGAGATTCATCCATGTTATTTGTGTATCAATAGTTAATCCATTTTTATAACTATGGGAGGTGATGAATATTAACTAAACTTATTATAATCATTTTGCAATATATACATATATCGAATAGTCATGCTGTACACTTGAAACCAATATAATGCTATATGTCAATTATGTCTCAATAAAACTAGAAAAAATAGTGTTTTGTTCTGTTCATTCTGTTTTAATATTGAGTAGCCTTCCATTGTATAGGCATACTACAATTTACCCATTTACCTATCTTTGAGTTATTTATAGTTTTTTGGTTATTATAAGTAAAGCTGCCATGAACATTCGTGTACAAGTCTTTGTATGAACATATGGTTGCACCTCACTTGGACTGGAATGGCTGGAGGTATGGTAAGGTGTATGTTTAATTTTTTTAAAAACTGCCAGACTGTTTTTCAAAGTGGTTTACATTCTTACCAGTAGTGTTTTAAGTGTTACAGTTGTTTGACATCCAGGACAACAGCTATACAGTCCATCTTTTTAATTTTAGCCATTCTAAAGGCTTAGAGTAATATCTTACTGTGGTTTTATTTCCCATTTTCTCACAGTGACTAATGATTTTGAGTATCTTTTCATGTGCTTACTTGACACCTACATATCTGTTCTGATAAAGTATCAATTCATACAGTTTTCTCCCAGTCTATGGCTTGCCTTTTACATTTTTGTGATTTTTTTTCAAAGAGCAAAATTTTTAGCTTTGATGAAGTCCAATCTGTTAACTTTCTAGTGCTTTTTTCTTGCCCTAGTTCAGAAATCATTACCAAACTCAAGATTCTCTCCTATATTTTGTTCTATGAGTTCGACAGCACCCCCATTTAGGTGTATGGCACATTTCAATTGAGATTTGTGTGTTTGCTACCATTTACAGAAACAAAATCATTCTTTTTTTATTGAATTGCCTTAGCACCTTAAGCAAACATCAGTTTGCCCTATCTGTGTGGGTCTATTTCTGGGCTATGTTTTGTTTCACGATCTACTGTCCATCTTAATACGAGACCACTCTTATCTTGACTATCGTCACTTTACAGTAAGTTTTGGAAGCAGGTAGCATAAACCCTCCAACTTTGTTATTTTTTAAAATTCTTTTTGATTATTCTAAATTCTCTGATCAGCATGCGAGTTTTGACCTGCTCCTTTTCTGACCTGGGCTGGTCCACCACGCCTTAGGCAACCTGGTGGGCCCCGCTCGCGGGAGGTCACCATGTTGACGCCGAACTTAGTGCGGACACCGGATCCACAGAGCGCTCTGCAGCCCACTCCTGAGCTCAAGCGATCTTCCAGCCTCAGCCTTCCGAGGAGCTGGGATTACAGGCGCACGCCGTTTTAATTTTAGAGTCAGCTGTCAATTTCTTCCTGCTCCCCACCCCCTTCGCCTTGCCAAAAACGATCTACCAAGCCTTCTGAGAGTTTGGTTGGGAATCCACTGACTTTTTTTCTTTTTTTGCCATGCTGTGCAGCCTGTGGGAGCTTAGTTTCCAGACCAGGGGTGAACCACACAGTGAGAGCGCCTACCCACTGGACCACCAGGGAACTCCCAGGAATACACTGACTCTTAACACAAACCGAAAATAACCTTGTCTTCTGATCCATGAACACAGTGTATCTCTATTTCAATATTCCTTCATTTCTCACAGCAATATTTTGTGGTTTTCAGGGTACATAATGCCATTCTGCTCCCTAGAGGGCCTTCTTCCTTATGCTCAAATAGACCATTCTCCTATCATGAAATGTACAGGCATACAGAAAGTTAATCCACCCACACCAAACAAAATGCAAGGAACCCTATAGAAAACAACATTAATCAAATCATAATTTTTATTCTCCCTTTTCCCCATTTCCTTCCACTTACAAAGACAACTACTCTCTTGTGTTTTATACATATATATGCTTATCTTCTTTTAGTATATGTTTTATGTACATTTACTTTTTTCATACCAACTTTATCTAGGAATAAGTTACATAAATTGCTTCAATTTAAAGAGTTTTAGGATTAAAGATCTAAACATAAGACAAGAAACTATAAAACTCTTAGAGGAGAACATAGGCAAAACACTCTCTGACATAAATAACAGCAGGATCCTCTATGATCCACCTCCCAGAATACTGGAAATAAAAGCAAAAATAAACAAATGGGATCTAATTAAAATTAAAAGCTTCTGCACAACAAAGGAAACTATAAACAAGGTGAAAAGATAGCCTTCTGAATGGGAGAAAATAATAACATGAAACAACTGACAAACAACTAATCTCAAAAATATACAAGCAGCTTATGCAGCTCAACTCCAGAAAAATAAATGACCCAATCAAAAAATGGGCCAAAGAACTAAATAGACACTTCTCCAAAGAAGACATACGAATGGCTAACACACACATGAAAAGATGCTCAATATCACTCATTATCAGAGAAATGCAAATCAAAACCACAATGAGGTACCATTTCACACCAGTCAGAATGGCTGCGATCCAAAAGTCAACAAGCAATAAATGCTGGAGAGGGTGTGGAGAAAAGGGAACCCTCTTACACTGTTGGTGGGAATGCAAATTAGTACAGCCACTATGGAGAACAGTGTGGAGATTCCTTAAAAAATTGCAAATAGAACTGCCTTATGATCCAGCGATCCCACTGCTGGGCATACACACCAAGGAAACCAGAATTGAAAGAGACACGTGTACCCCAATGTTCATTGCGGCACTGTTTATAATAGCCAGGACATGGAAGCAACCTAGATGTCCATCAGCAGATGAATGGATAAGAAAGCTGTGGTACATATACACAATGGAGTATTACTCAGCTATTAAAAAGAATACATTTGAATCAGTTCTAATGAGGTGGATGACGCTGGAGCCGATTATACAGAGTGAAGTAAGCCAGAAAGAAAAACACCAATACAGTATACTTACACATATATATGGAATTTAGAATGATGGTAATGATAAACCTGTACGCAAGACAGCAAAAGAGACACAGATGTACAGAACGGCCTTTTGGACTCTGTGGGCGAGGGAGAGGGTGGGATGGGTTGGCAGAGTGGCAGTGTGACATGTGTGATATCATAAGTGAAACGAATCGCCAGTCCAGGTTTGATGCAGGATGCAGGATGCTTGGGACTGATGCACGGGGATAATCCAGAGAGAGGGTGTGGGGCAGGAGGGGGGAGGTGGGGGTCGGGATTGGGAGTTCATGTACACTCGTGGCTGATTCATGTCGATGGGTAGCAAAATGAATACAGTATTGTAAAGCAAAACAAACTAAAAAATAAAAATTAATTAAAGAAAAAAATAAAATAAAGGCCTTGTACTAACAGTCAAAAAAAAAAAGTTTTAAATTGCTTCAAATACAATTTGAAGAGTTCTGACAGTTATATACATTCATGAAATCACCACCACAATCAAGACACAGAACATTTCTATCAAGAAACTCCCTGTGTTCTTCTGAATCTGTCACTCCCTTCATCTTTTATCCAGTTAAGTACTGATCTGCTTTTAGTTACTGCTGTTTAGTTTGCATTTTATATAAATGGAAATATACAATATGTACTCTTTTGTGTCCAGTTTCTTGTGTGTGTGTGTATGTGTGTGTGTCTAGTTTCTTTTGCTCGTATGTGAGTTTGACATTCATTCTTGTTGGGCAAATCAACTTTGTTCTTTTCCATTGCTGAATAGTACATCATGATGTGGATATACCACATTTTGTCTGCCAGTAAACATTTGAGTTATTTCCAGTTTGGGAATCCTGGGAATAAAGCTGCTATAAACATTTATGTACAAGTCTTTAAGTGGTCATACATTTTTATTTTTCTTAGGTAAAGACTCAAGAGTGAAAAAACTGTCATTTGGCATGTGTATGTAAACTTTTTAAGAGATTGCCAAAGTGGTTGCACTATTTTACATTCACAACAGTAACATATGAGAATTCTAATTGTTTCATTATTATTACCAATGTTTTGTTACCATTTCTTTAAAAATCGGAGTGGTTCTCACAGGTCTCATTGTAGCTATAATTTGCATTTCCATGATGAATAACAATGCTGAGAATCTTTTCATGTGTTTATTGGCCATTCATATCTCTTCTTTTGTAAAGTGTCTCTTCAAATCTTTTGCCCTTTTTTGTTATCATTAATTTATAAGAAATGTTTATACACTTCAGATATAAATACATACAACTATTGAATATTTTATAATTGAATACTGTATTAAATATTAGACAAATATTACATATTCTTTTCCATTCTGTGACTTGCTTTTTATTGTATCAGTGTTTTTTAAAGAACAAACATTTTTAATTTTGGTAAAGTTTATCACATTTTTTAATAGCTCATGCTTTTTGTTTCTTTTTTATGCTTTTTGTATCCTAAGAAATCTTTGTATACCTATCTTTTTAATTTATATAAGTGGCACTGTGTTATTCTGTTTCATTTTTGACTCAAACCGTATTTTAAAATTCTACCCATGTTGTTTATGTATATATGAACTGTTACTTCTAATAGATGCATTACCTTTTCATGTATAAATACGCTGTATTTTACCTATTAACCTCACCCATAGAATAGAAATGCATTTGTCCTTCAACCCGCTGGGTCTACAAATAATGAATATCTCTGATAAGTTTCATGGAATCTATATAAAGAGCAGATTTGCTGAGCTAACGGATGTACATATACTTCAGTTGATTAATTACTGCTAAACTGAGCTCCAGAATGGCTTTATCAGTCTACGTCCCCACCAGCAAAGGATACTATATTCTCACATTTCTGTCAATATTTGACATTATCTAACTTCTAAGGGGTATAAAGTGATATTTTAATTTTACTGTTTCTCAAAGCCCGTGAGTTTGAAAATCTATTCATATGCTTAACCTTATGAGTTTCTTCTTCTGTAGATTCCTTGTTCTAATTCTTTGACCACTTTCTACTGCGGTTGCTGCCTTTCTCTTCTTGATTTTCAGGTGTTCCTTGTGTATTTTAGATATCAAGTCTTGCAAATTTTAAATAGTGAAAATTCCTTCTTCCAGTATAGTATCTATATATTAACTTTGTCTGAAATGTCATTAATGGCACAAAAATCTTTAAATTTTATTTGGACAAATTCATCTTTTTTTTTTTATGAGTTGTGCTTTTAAAGGTTTTGTTAGTCCTTCCCTTTGACATCTAAGTCACAAAGATAATCTTTCATTTTCTCCTATTAACATTCTAATTTTCCTATTCTCACGTAAATCTTTAGTTCATCTAAAGTCTATATTCGCACATGGAGTTAGGTATGGATGCAGCTTTCTTTAACTTAGTATGTCCTTTCTCCTTTGATTTATGTTGTCACTTTTATGTTCTGCTGCTGCTGCTGAGTCGCTTCAGTCGTGTCCAACTCTGTGTGATCCCACAGACAGCAGCCCACCAGGCTCCCCCGTCCCTGGGATTCTCCAGGCAAGAACACTGGAGTGGGTTGGCATTTCCTTCTCCAGTGCATTTAAGCGAAAAGTGAAAGTAAGTTGCTCAGTCTCTAATAGTGTGGCTTTAAGAAGGTCTTAATATCTGGGAGAGCAAGTCCCTCCTCCTCTTTACAGAGATAAACAGAGGCAGCCCATAACTTGGGTGCAAGTAGGCATAGATTTCTGTAATGAACTGGATTCTCTGAAGGTAAGTGGACTAGACACACACACACATACATTAAGAATCTGGTGTGAGGCTGTGCCTGAGCATCCTCCAATCTGCTGCAGGCCTCCTAACCCAGTGAAACTGAAAATGAAGTCGCTCAGTTGTGTCTGACTCTTTGCAAGCCCATGGACTGTAGCCTACCAGGCTTCTCTGTCACTGGAATTCTCCAGGCAAGAATACTGGAGTGGGTTGCCATTTCCTTCTCCAGGGGATCTTCCCAACCCAGGTATTGAACCCAGGTCTCCAGCATTGCAGGCAGATGCTTTACCCTCTGAACCACGAGGGAAGCCCCCAAATTCTGAGACAACTGTGTATAGGAAAGAATTGGGTTACAAAAGGCCCAGCTTGGGGAATCCCCTCAGAAACTGCCTCTCATTAGAAGCAGGAAGAGCTTTCATCAAACCAAAGAGGCAGAAAAACCCTGCCAACGGTCTGCAATCTAGAAGAGAGTGGGTGTAATGTGTTTAGAACATGAGATCAGCAAGGGTGGCAGAAAAGCAATAAGACAGCAGCAGAGGGCTGCTTGCACCCGTCCCGTCATCACATACACTTTCACAGCAAGTAGTGATTCTCAAAGTATGATCTGTGGTCTACTGATAGGTTCTTTTGATGGTCTACAAATAGATCCAAATATGTAGTCCTTTCACAGAATTTCACAGACTTTCATTTTTTTATTTATAACTAGGCATTACCTAGTTATTAGAAGGAGAAGGCGATGGCACCCAACTCCAGTACTCTTGCCTGGAAAATCCCATGGACGGAGGAGTCTGGTAGGCTGCAGTCCATGGGGTCACTAAGAGTTAGACATGACTGAGCGACTTCACTTTCACTTTTCACTTTCATGCATTGGATAGGAAATGGCAACCCACTCCAGTGTTCTTGCCTGGAGAATCCCAGGGACGGGGAAGCCTGGTGGGCTGCCGTCTATGGGGTCGCACAGAGTCGGACAAGACTGAAGTGACTTAGCAGCCCCAGCGGCAGCAGTTATTAGAAACTCAAAAAGTAAATAACTGAGTAGTTACAAAAACACGGTATAAGTAAAATCAAAATTAACATTTTACTGGAGTTTGCTATGGAACTCTAAATCAGTATTCCATTAGGGAACATGGACACCATGCAATATTCAATTGTACTACATACCTATCACCACTCACGCCCACATGCAGACAAAATTCCTATAATTACCTGAAATACAACCTATTATAGGCATACCTCATTTCACTGCTGTATTTTGCAGCATTGAGCTTTTTTACAAATTGAAGACTAGTGGCAACCTGCATCATTAAGCAAGTCTATGGACACCATTTTCCACCAGTATTTGCTTTCAAATGCTTTTTTCCCATTTTTATTATATTTGTTATGGTGACCTGTGATGAGTGATCTTTGATGTTATCACTGTAATTGTTTGGGGTGTCACAGTGGTCATATAAAGATGGTGAACTTAATGGATAAATGTTGCGTGTATTCTGATTGCTCCACCAACTGGCCCGTTCTCCACCTCTCTCCCTCACCTTAGGCTTCCCTGAAACACAACAGCACTGAAATTAGGCCAAGTATAATAATAATACACAATGGCCTCTAAGGGTTCAAGTAAAAAGAAGAGCTGCATGTCTCTCCATTTAAATCAAAAGCCAGAAATGATTAAGCTTAGTAAGGAAGGCATATCAAAAGCCAAGACAGGCCAAAAGCGTGGCCTCTTTCACTAAACAGCCAAGTTATGGATACAAAGAAAGTTCTTGAAGGAAATTAAAAATGCTAATCCACTGAACACACAGAATAATAACACAAAACAGTCTTACTACTGACACAGAGAAAGTTTTTTAGTGGTCCGGAGAGAAGATCAAACCAGTTACATTACCTTTAGCAAAAACCAAATCCAGAGCAAAGTACTAAATCTCTTCAAAATTTCCATCTCCAGAACTTTTTCATCTTTCCCAGGTGAAACTCTGTACCCATTAAACACTGAATCTCCATCCCCCTCCTTTCTCCAGGTCCTGGCAACTGCCACTCTATCTCCTATCTCTATGAATTTGACTACCCTAGAATCCTCAAGTAATAGAACCACAACAGTGGTCCTTGAGTGACTGCAATATTAAATTTAGCACCATGAATATAAAGTTCATCCATATAGTATGTGTCAAAATTCCTTTCCTAAGATGAAATAATATTCTGTTGTATGTATATACCACATTTTGTTCATCTGTTCATCCACTTTGGAAGGAATGATGCTAAAGCTGAAGCTCCAGTACTTTGGCCACCTCATGCGAAGAGTTGACTCATTGGAAAAGACCCTGATGCTGGGAGGGATTGGGGGCAGGAGGAGAAGGGGATGACCGAGGATGAGATGGCTGGATGGCATCACGGACTCAATGGATGTGAGTCTGAGTGAACTCCGGGAGTTGGTGATGGACAGGGAGGCCTGGCGTGCTGCGATTCATGGGGTCGCAAAGAGTTGGACACGACTGAGCGACTGAACTGACTGACTGACTGATTCATCCACTGATGAACACTTGGGGTGCTTCTATCTTTTGAAAACTGTGAATAATTTTGCTATGAACACGTATGTGCAAATATCTGTTCAAGTCTCTGCTTTCACTTCTTTTTGGTATATACCCAGAAGTAAAAAAGCAGGACCATACAGTAATTTAAAATTTTTTCATAAATCACACCATTCTCCACAACAGGTGCACTTAGGAATGCACGTAAGAATGCATTTTACATTCCCACCAGCAATGTAGCAAGGGTTCCAATTTCTCCCTATCTCTGCCAATATTTGTTATTTTTTGATAACCATCCTAATGAGTGTGAAATGATATTTCACTGTAGTTTTGGTGTGCGTTTCCCTCAACATTCAGAAAACTAAGATCATGGCATCTGGTCTCATCACTTCATGGGAATAGATGGGGAAACAGTGGCTGACTTTATTTTTCTGGGCTCCAAAATCACTGCAGATGGTGAGTGCAGCCATGAAATTAAAAGATGCTTACTCCTTGGAAGGAAAGTTATGACCAACCTAGACAGTATATTCAAAAGCAGAGACATTACTTTGCCAACAAAGGTCCGTCTAGTCAAGGCTATGGTTTTTCCAGTAGTCATGTATGGATGTGAGAGTTGGACTGTGAAGAAAGCTGAGCGCCGAAGAATTGATGCTTTTAAACTGTGGTGTTGGAGAAGACTCTTGAGAGCCCCTTGGACTTCAAGGAGATCCAACCAATCCATCCTAAAGGAGACTGGTCCTGGGTGTACTTTGGAAGGAATGATGCTAAAGCTGAAACTCCAGTACTTTGGCCACCTCATGCGAAGAGTTGACTCATTGGAAAAGATTCTGATGCTGGGAGGGATTGGGGGCAGGAGGAGAAGGGGATGACCGAGGATGAGATGGCTGGATGGCATCAACGACTTGATGGACTTGAGTCTGAGTGAACTCCGGGAGTTGGTGCTGGACAGGGAGGCCTGGCGTGCTGCGATTCATGGGGTCGCAAAGAGTCGGACATGACTGAGAGACTGAACTGAACTGAACTGAATGATTCATGATGTTCAGTATGTTTTCATGTTTATTGGTCATTTAGGTGTATCTGCTTTGGAAAAGTGTCTATGCAAGTCCTTTGCCAATTTCTGAATCAGGTTTTTTTATTTTTTAATTAATTAATCAGTGTCTCTCTGCTGGGTCTTAGTTGTGGCAATGTGAACTATTAATAGAGTCATGAAAGATCTAGTTCCCTGACCAGTGATCAAACCCAGGCCCCCTGCATTGGGAGCAGAGAGTCTTAACCACTGGACCACCAGGGAAGTCCCTGAATCATGAGTTGTAGGAGTTTTCTACATATTCTGGATATCAATCTGTTATCAGATGTATGATTTGCAAATATTCTCTCCCTTTCCATTGGTTGCCTTTTCATGCTGTTGACACAGTCCTTTAAGCAAAAAAGCTTCAATTTGAAATGCAATTTGTTTTTCTTTTGTTGTCTGTGCCTTTGGTATCTTCCATGACTATTCTTGTTAGGAATTTATCAATTTTCTTAATTTTATCAAATAACAAATATTGGTTTTCTTAATTTTCCCAATTATTTGTTCTGTTTCTTTGACTTCTGTTCATATCTGTATCATTTATTTTCTTCTGCTTGCTCTGGATTAAATTTACCTTTCTTCTTTTAGTCTTTTAAGGTAGAAATGGAGATGACGGTTTTTAAGACTTTATTTTCTAATGTAGTCACTTAAAGTTAAAAGTTTTCCTCTAAACATTGTTCTTGCTACACCAAACAAAGTTTAACATATAGAATTTCATAATTATTCAGTTTAAAATATTTTCTGTTTTCTCTTTTGGTTTCATCTTTAATCTAGAAATTACCTAAGAGCTTGTTTAATATGCAAATATTTGAGGAGTCAACAACCTTTTTCTGTAAAGGCCAGAAAATAAACATTCTGACTTTGCAGGCCAGATAGTCTCTGTCGCAACTATTCAATGCATGGAGAAAAGGGAACCCATCTAGACTGTTGGTGGGATTGTAAACTGGTACATCCACTGTGGGATACAGTATGAAGTTTCCTTAGAAGACCAAAAATAGAGTTATATGATTTTTCAATCCCACTCTTAGGCATATACCCAGATACAACCATAATTTGAAAACACACACGCACCCCAGTGTTCATAGCAGCACTATTTACAATGGCTAAGACATGGAAGCAACCTAAATGTCCATCAACATATAAATGGATAAAGATGATGTGGTATATTTATACAATAGAATACTACTTAGCCATGACAAAGAATGAAATGGTGCCATCTGCAGCAACATGGATGGACCTAGAGATTACTGTACTAAATGAAGTAAGCCAAAGACAAATAGCATATATTGCTTATATGTGGAAACTGTAAAAAGAATGACAACATGAACTTATATGCAAAATAGAAACAGACTCAGACATAGAAAACAAACTTATGCTACCAAGGGAGAAAGGGTCAGGGATAAACTAGGAGTTGGGGATTAACATATGTACACTACACTATATAACACAGATAAACAACAAGGCCTACTGTATAGCATAGGGAAGTATATTCAATATTTTGTAATAACATAAGAAAAAAAATCTGAAACTATATACGTAGGTATGTATGCATAACTGAATTACTTCGCTGTTTTACACCTGAAACAAACACAACATTGTAAATCCACTATACTTCAATAATAATGAATTTTTAAAATGTTGCCTTATAGCACAAAAGTAGCAACTGACAATATGTAAATCAATTTATATACATACAGTTGTGTTCTGATAAAATTTTATAGGAACAGGCAGCCACCTCGATTTGGCCTGCAAAGTTTTAATTTGCCTGTACCTGTAATTACTGTCTTATTGATTTCTAATTTACTTCCATCATAACCACAAAATATACTAAGATTTCAATCTTTTAAAATTTATTGAGACTTATTTTATGGCCTAGTATCAGCCTCAATGAACATGCTGCTTACACTTGAAAAGAATGCATATTCTGCCATTAATGGGTAAAGTGTTCTATAAACCTCAATTAGGTAGAAGCAGTTGATTGTGCTGCTGAGATCATCTATAGCCTTACAGACTTTCTGACTTGTTTTATTTATTACTGAGTGGGTATTAATATATTTAAACATGATTGTGGATTTGTCCTTTTCTCCCTTTAGTCTATTGGTTGTTTCGCACTCAGTGTTCTACTCTTTGCAACCCTGTAGACCGCAGCACGTTAGGCTTCCCTGTCCTTCACCATCTCCCAGGGTTTTACTCTAACTCATGTCCACTGAGTCAGTGATGCCATCCAGCCATCTCATCCTCTGTCACCCCCTTCTCCTCCTGCCTTCAATCTTTCCCAGGATCAGAGTCTTCTTATGAGTCTGCTCTTCACATCAGGTGGCTAAAGTATTGGAGCTTCAACTTCAGCATCAGTCCTTCCAATGAATATTGAGAGCTGATTTCCTTTAGGATTGACTGTTTGATCTCTTTGCTGCCCAAGGGACTCTCAAGAGTCTTCTCCAGCACCACAGTTTGAAGGCATCATTCTTCTGTGCTCAGTCTTTTTTATTGTCCAACTCTCACATCCATACATGGCTACTGGGAAAACCATAGCTCTGACTGTATGGACCTTTGTCAGCAAAGTAATGTCTCTGCTTTTTAATATGCTGTCTAGGTTTTTCACTGCTTTTATTAGTTTATTTTCAGTTATTAGTCTTATTAGTTTCTGCTTAACGAGGTATGATACTTTGTTATTAGGTACACATACACATTTATATATGTCTTCCTGGTGAATTTCTCCTTCTATCATTAAGTAATGACCCTCTCTCATCTCTCTGTCTTGAAGTATAATTTGCTGAAATTAATATAGCTGTACCAAATGCTTACTGTTTATATATTTTCCATCCTTTTACTTTGAACCCATCTGTCTTTAAATTTAATACATATGTCTCATATTAGGACATAGATTCTGCTTCACTAACCATTCTGATGGTTTCTGCCTTTAACTGGAGTTTTAATCTGTTCACATTTAAATGTAATTATTTATATAGTAAGGATGAAGTCAACTGTCTTACAATTTGTTTTCCATTTCTCCCTTCTGTTTTTTTCTTCTTATATTTCTCTTTTCTGGGATTAACTGAAATTTTATAGTGCTCTATTTTATTTCTTCTATTGATTTCTTAGATAAAAACTTTTTTGTTACTTTTTTTTTACTAGTTATTCTGCTAGGCAATAAGTAGAACATTGATAGGAACCATACCCTTCACTTATCAAAATCAATGTAACACCTTTCTACATATGACATTTTATATTTACTCTACCCTTTACTTACTCTATACACAACATTCCTATTTCCCATTTCTTGTTTTTCACAAATGTAATAATCTTACAACAGCAAAATTCCATTTACTCACCCCTACCCTTTATGCAAGTGTTGACCTATCTTTTTATTTCTATACATGTTCTCAGCCTCACGTTACAGGCTCTTTATTTTTGCTTTAGTTAATTAGCTGTCTTCTAAGCAAGTTATGAGAAGAAAGGAAAAAAAGCCTCTCATATTTCCCATTATTTATCATTTCCAGTGATCTTCATTTTTTCCCGTGGATCCAAGTTTCCATCTGGTATCACTTCCCACTGGCCTGAAGGATATCCTTTAGGATTCTTTTGTTATACAGTTCTGCTAGCACCAAATTCGCTTAACTATCCTCCATTTGAGAATGTCTTTATTTCACCCTCAGTTTTGCAGGATCTTTTCCTTAGATAAAGAATTCAGGGATGACAAGTTCTTGGTATTTTCTTTCAACATTTACGGATCTTTCCTTGTGTTCTTTTTGTTTATGGTGAAGTCAGTGGAACTTCTTACCCTCATACACAATGTTTCCTTTTCTCTGTGTTTCAAGGTTTTCATTTTTAAATTTCACAGGTTTGTGATGTACCTCGGTTTCTTCTCTCCCCAATATTTCTCCTTATGACACTTTGCTGAGCTTCCTAGATCTATCAGTTAATCTGTTTCCACCAAATTCAGGAAGTTTTCAGCCACTATTTCTTCAATCTATTTTTTCTGCCCAATTCTCATATATATTAAAAATTTTTTATATTGTCCCACAGGTCCCTGAGGTTCTGTTCATTTTTCTTGAATATATATTTTTTTTCTTTCTGTGCCTCAGATTGGATAATTTCTATTACACCCTCTTCAAGTTCATTGACTTCCTATGTTTTATCCAGTCTAGTATTATATGAAAAATTCATTTCTATTCCTATACTGTTCAGATATTGACTATGCATTTGGTTCTCTTTTATAGCTTCTATTTATCTGCTAAGGCTACTTATTGTTCACTGTACTTCTTTTCATTCTTCAGATTATCAATAATAGCTACTGTATCACCAAGTCCAAAATCTGGGCCAACTTACCCATTGACTTGGAGCTTTTCCTTGAATATGGATTGCATTTTCCTGTTTATATGTCTAGTAACTTATTGAACACTGCACACTGTAGATATTACATGTAGAAACTGAGTATTATATCTTTCTCTGAAGAGCATTGATTTGTGTTTTAAGAGGCAGTCCAGGGGGCTTCCCTGGTGCTCCAGTGGTTAAGATTCTGCCTGCCAATGCAGGGGACACGGGTTCAATCCCTGGTCCGGGAAGATCCCACATGCTGTGGGGCAACTAAGCCCGTGTGCCACAACTACTGAGCCCGTGCTCTGGAGTCTCTGAGCCACAACTACCGAAGCCCAACTCCCTAGAGTCTGTGCTCCACAACGAGAGGCCACCACAGTGAGAAGCCCACACAACCCAGCGAAGGGCAGCCCCCACTCACCACAGAGAAAGCCCTCACACAGCAACAAAGACCAAGCACAGCCAAAACTAAATGAAGGAACAAATCTTAAAGGAAAACAAGAACAGAGGCAGTTCAGGGACTTCCCTGATGGTCCAGTGGTTAAGACTCTGCACTGCCATTGCCAGGAGCACAAGTTCGGTCCCTAGCTGGGGAAATAAGATCCCACATGCCATGCAGTACAGCCAAAAAAAAAAGTAGCAGCTCAACTACTGCCTCATCACCTTGAACTTACGTAGCCAGGATTTAATGCTACGTTTAGCGTGAATCTGAGCAAAGCCCATGGTGTTTCACACTTCTCTAACTTAATGGGACTCGTCCACTCAAGACTTAGTAATATGCATTTAAGGTTCCTCCACATCATCTCATGCCTTTGGTAGCTCATTTCTTATTAGCACTTAATCATATTCCATTGTCTGGATGTACTACAGTTTACTTATCCATTCAACTATTGAAGGACATCTAGGTTGCTTTCAAGTTGGCTTATGAATAAAACATCATAAACATACAACTATAGGTTCGGGACACAATATTCATTTGGATAAATACCAAGGAATGTGATTGCTGGAGCATGGAGTATGTTTTGTTTCATAAGAAACTGTTAAACTATTTTCCAAAGTAGCCGTACCATTTTAAATTTCCACCTGCAATGAATGAGTTCTCATTGTTCCACAACCTTGTCAGCATTCGGTATTATTAGTGTTCCGATTTTGGCCATTCTAATAGGTATGTAGTGGTATCTCATTGTTATTTTAATTTGCATTTCCCTGATGATATATGATCATTTTTTCATGTTTATTTTCCATCTGTATACATTCTTTGTTGAGGTCTTTGGCTAATTTTTAAACAGGGAACCTGTGTTCTCGCTGTTGAGTTTTAAGAGTTCGTATATTTTGAATAAAATCCTTTATCAGATGTGTCCTTTACAAATATTTTATCCCAAACTGTAAATTGTTTTTCCATTCTCTTTACAGAGGAGAAGCTTTTAATGAAGTCCAGTTTTTTACTGCTTTCTTTCATGAAAGCAGTGCTGTATCTAAAAGTGAAGTGAAAGTGAAGTCGCTCAGTTGCGTCCGACTCTTTGCGACCCCATGGACTGTAGCCTACCAGGCTCCTCCCTCCATGGGATTCTCCAGGCAAGAGTACTGGAATGGGCTGCCATTTTCCTTCTCCAGGGGATCTTCCCCACTCAGGGACTGAACCCAGGTCTCCCACATTTCAGGCGGATGCTTTAACCTCTAAGCCACCAGGGTATCTAAAAAGTCATCACCAAATCCAAGGTCATGTAGGTTTTCTCCTCTATCTTCCAAAAACTTCAAAGTTTTACGTTTTACATTTAGATCTCTGATCCATTTTGAGTTAATTTTTATGAAAGATATAATGTCTATCTAGATTTCTTTCTTTGGTATATGGATGTCCAGTTGTTTCAGCACCACTTTGTTAAAACAACTATCTTTCCTTCATTATATTGCTTTTGCTCCTTTATCAATTGACTACATGTGGGTCTATTTCTGGGCTATCAATGTTCCACTGCTCTATTTGTTTAGTATTCTGCCAATACTATACTATCTTGATCACTGTAGCTTTATAATAAGTCTTAAAGTCAGGTCACACGCTAGTAAAGTAATGCTTAAAATTCTCCAAGCCAAGCTTCAGCAGTACATGAACCGTGAACTTCTAGATGTTCAAGCTGGTTTTAGAAAAGGCAGAGGAACCAGAGATCAAATTGCCAACATCTGCTGGATCATCAAAAAAGCAATTGTTCCAGAAAAACATCTACTTCTGCTTTAATGACTATGCCAAAGCCTTTGACTATGTGGGTCACAATAAACTCTAGAAAATTCTTAAAGAGGTGGGAATACCAGACCACCTGACCTACCTCCTGAGAAATCTGTATGCAGGTCAAGAAGCAACAGTTAAAACTGGACATGGAACAACAGACTGGTTCCAAATAGGAAAAGGAATATGTCAAGGCTGTACATTGTCACCCTACTTATTTNAGACCAACTGACCTACCTCCTGAGAAATCTTTATGCAGGTCAAGAAGCAACAGTTAAAACTGGACATGGAACAACAGACTGGTTCCAAATAGGAAAAGGAATATGTCAAGGCTGTACATTGTCACCCTACTTATTTAACTTCTATGCAGAGTACATCATGAGAAATGCTGGGCTGGAGGAAGCACAAGCTGGAATCAAGACTGCCGGGAGAAATATCAATAACCTCAGATATGCAGGTGACACCACCCTTATGGCAAAGAGTGAAGAAGAACTAAGTAGCCTCTTGATGAAAGTGAAAGAGGAGAGTGAAAAAGTTGGCTTAAAGCTCAACATTCAGAAAATGAAGATCATGGCATCCGGTCCCATCACTTCATGGGAAATAGATGGGGAAACAGTAAAAACAGTAGCTGACTTTATTATCCTGGGCTCCAAAATCACTGCAGATGGTGACTGCAGCTATGAAGTAACGCTTGCTTACTCCTTGAAAGGAAAGTCATGACCAACCTAGACAGCATATTAAAAAGTAGAGACATTACTTTGCCAACAAAGGTCCATCTAGTTAAGGCTACAGTTTTTCCAGTGGTCATGTACGGATGTGAGTTGGGCTATAAAGAAAGCTGAGCACTGAAGAACTGATGCTTTTGAACTGTGGTGCTGGAGAAGACTCTTGAGAGTCCCGTGGACTGAAAGGAGATCCAACTAGTCTATCCTAAAGGAGATCAGTCCTGGGTGTTCACTGGAAGGACTGATGGTGAAGCTGGAACTCCAATACTTTGGCCACCTGATGCAAAGAGCTGACTCATTTGAAAAGACCATTTGAAAAGATGCTGGGAAAGATTGAGGGCAGAAGGAGAAGAGGATGACAGAGGATAAGATGGTTGGATGGCATCACCTACTCAATGGACATGAGTTTGAGTAAACTCTGGGAGTTGGTGATGGACAGGGAGGCCTGGTGTGCTGCAGTCCATGGGGTCACAAAGAGTCAGACACAACTGAACAACTGAACTGAACTGAAGGTGGAAACTAAGATAATTGATTTTAGATCGTTCTTCTTTTCTAATACATGTTTCAACACTATAAATTTCCCTCTGATATTGCTACATCCCATATAGGGCAGAAGGAGAAGAGGATGACAGAGGATAAGATGGTTGGATGGCATCACCTACTCAATGGACATGAGTTTGAGTAAACTCTGGGAGTTGGTGATGGACAGGGAGGCCTGGTGTGCTGCAGTCCATGGGGTCACAAAGAGTCAGACACAACTGAACAACTGAACTGAACTGAAGGTGGAAACTAAGATAATTGATTTTAGATCGTTCTTCTTTTCTAATACATGTTTCAACACTATAAATTTCCCTCTGATATTGCTACATCCCATATTTGTTTTATCAGTTTGGCTATCATTTCATTCAGTTAAAAAGATTTTTTAAATTTCATATATTCTTTTTTGACCCATGTTGTACTTAGAAGTATACAGTTTAATCTTCATGTATTTGGGGATTTTCTAGTTATCTTTCTTTCATTGATTTCTAGTTTAATTCTTTTGTGGTCTGAAAGAACACATTGTATGATTTCTATTCTTTCTATTCTTAAATTTGTTAAGATGTTTATGGAAAAAGAATGAGATACTGCCATTTGTAGTAAAATGATGGACCTAGAGATTATCACACTAAGTAAAGTAAGTCAAAGAAAGACAAATAGCATATGATATCACTTATTTGTGGAATCTAAAATAGCATACAAATGAACTTATTGACAAAACAGAAACAGGCTCATAGATGTAGAAAACAAACTTTTGGTTACCAAAGTTAAAAGATGAGATAAATTAAGAGACTGGGATTAACATATATACACTACCATACATAAAACAGATAACTAGTAAGGCTCTGATGTGAGCACAGGGAACTCTACTCAATGATCTGCAATAACCTATATGGAAAAAGAATCTAAAAAAGAATATATACATGTATAACTGATTCACTTTGCTGTATACCTAAAACTAATATAACACTGTTAATCCACTATATCCAAGAATAAACAAAAAAGATATGATACAAATGAACTTACCAACAAAACAGAAACAGACTCACAGACATGGAAAACAAGCTTTTGGTTACCAAAAGGGAAAAGGGGGAAAGGGGTTAAATTAGGAGCTTGATATTAGCAGATACAAACTACTATACATAAAATAAACGACAAGGCCCTCCCTATATAGCATAGGGAACTATATTCAATAATATGGAATAAAATATAATGGAATATATATGTATATGTGTGTTTGTGTATATATATGTATATAAATTGAATCATTTTGCTACATGCTAGAAATGAACATAACATTGCCAAATTAGCTATACTTGAAGGGGAAAAAAAAAGATGTGTTTTATGGCCCAAAACATGGTCTATCTTGAATGTTGCATGTGAACTTGAGAAAAAATGCATATCCTGTTGTTGCCAGGTGAATAGTCTATAGGCATCAATTACAGCCAATTGATTGATGGTGTGATTGGATTCAATTAGGTTCTTACAGATTTCCTGCCTGCTGGATCTGTTCATTTCTGACAAAGTGGTGTTGAAGTCTCCAAATATGATAGTATTCATCTACTTCTCTTTGCAATTTTACTAATTTTTGCCTCACAGTTTGAGACTCGATTGTTAGGTGCATACACGTTGAGAATTTTTATGCCTTCTTAGAGAACCAACCCCTTTATCATTATGTAGTGCCTTCTTTATCAGTGATAACTTTCCTTACTTTGAAGCCTGCTTAGTCTGAAATTAACACATCTACTCCTACTTGTTTTGACTAGTATTAGCAGTGTATATTTTTCTCCATTCACTTTTAATTTATATGTGTCTTTATGATTAAAATGGGTTTCTTGTAGGCAACAGACACTTGAGTCTTGTTTGTTTGGTCCAATCTCTGTCTTGTAACTGGTGCATTTAGACCGCTGATCTTTAAAGTGACTACCAATATATCTGGAGTAATGCCATATTCGTTACAGTTTTCTATTTGTTGCCTTCATTTTTTGTTCTTATTTTTATCTTCTACTCTTTTTATGCTTTTTATGGTTTTAATCAAGCATTTTATAATTCTATTTTCTTTCCTTTTTTAGCATATAGGTTCTACTTTTTAAACTTTTTTTTGGTGGTTCTCTCCAGATGTGGTGGCAATGGTCTGCCCTGCATGCTCTTCTCTCTTACAGAGCCAAGAAGAGTTGAATTTTCAGTCTGTTCAGTGTTTCCCTTGCTGTTAGTCAGACTGGCAACTTCCAAGCCCCTTAACATGCAGAAGAGGAAACCTCAAGCTACAGAACTTTTAAGAACACTTTGATAACTAGGACCAATCTCACACAGCAAACCTTCAGATTAAGCATTTGACCCAAGCCCTGGCAATCTGACTAAGCACTGGTCACATGCAGCTCTAAACTGCTCAAGAAAGAATGGTGTGCATCTTTCTATTAATACAACATGCCTTGGGATTAATTTTAAAATTTCCTAGCGGGAAGGAATTCCATGCTCTAACATGGCATTTCACACAGACCTCTCTTTCAGAATATGACACATTATAGTAGTTGATTTATTTCTTTCTCATGTTATGGGCTGAGAGCATAAAGTCTACCTTCATCTTATATGCAGTTTACATAGAACAGTTTGGACCATAATAAGAACACACTGCTTACTGAATAAAACAGCTGATAATAAAAAACTCTTTTGACTCCCCTTCTTTTCCCCAAGGTGACGGAATCCTAATACGTAATCTTAATGAATAATATGTAATCTTAATGAATATGTAATCTTAATGTAATCTTAATGAATAAAAGTTAAGGAAAATAATGCCAAAGACATTTATTTTTCAAGCTTGATTGTGCCCTCTAAGCTCCACAGATGAGAGACATACAAACTCTTGATCACTAAGCCTCTTTGAAGCCTCAGTTTCTACATCTGTAAAAGAGGATAATAATAATCAATGTAAACTATGAGGTTACGAATATAAAGCTCTCATTACAATACACAGACACTCAACAAATTATTTTCATTTCATTATTATTAGCAGCAGCATCAATACTGTCAAACCATCACTTACAATTCAGTACACAGTAGTCATTTGCTTTAGAAACTCCTTCAGCGTGACCTTGTTGACCAAGTAAAGGTTACAAGGTAAAAGATAACCCCTGAGTTGGTTAAGACATTAGGGCTGATCACATTACTCCATCCTCTGATATTACAGCACAGAAACAACATGCTATAGTAAGGAGATCTAAAAAACCCGTTCGAGGTCAAATATCTGAAAGGCGTGAGAGTCAGAACAACAGAAAAGATGTGGACAGTGGGTAGTCAGCTACTAACTAACTCAAAGCAGATAACTGTTAACAAACTATGGAACCTACAGCACAAGAACAGCAACTGTCACCTCCAACCTAATAAAACCTTTTATCACCTGGAGGACTTTCTCTTCTCCTTATTTTCCTCCCTTTCTTTCTTCACCTCTATCCTGACACGCTATGATTCTTCTCTGAGTTTCTCTGTTCTTTCTTTTTACTAACTGAAATACAGAATTAATTCATACTCTTAGTATTTATTATACTTTTCAGTGAAATAATGAAAATATGTTTTAAAGAAAGAAAATCAGGACTCAATTCCAGTTCTAATAATTAGCTATGTAACTTGGGTAAATTAAACACTGTAGTTTGCGCAAATGGAAAATAGAGATAATAATAGCCTCTTCACATGGTTATAGTAAGAAGTAAATTAAATTTGTAAATTATCTAGCCTAAAACCTGACACACAATAGGTCTTCCATAAAGTTAATGTCCTTCTCAATTTCTCTAGAAAAAAATCATCTAATCCTTGGTTATCTTCCACAGTACCTCTTAACAGAGAAGGAAAGCCTCCCATTCCTTGAACATATTCCCATCATTTTTATGAATACAAATGAACTCACCCATTACAGACATGGACAATGCCGCTAACTACAGAATTTTACACTGCCCTGATATAAATTCTCCCTACTCTGGGTCCTCTCCTTGATCTTAAAGATAAGTTGGAACAGAAAAATTTAAATAGAAACACAAAGTAAGTAATGATAATTATAAACTATCCATTTAAGAGGCACTTAAACATTACTCATAAAACAATAATATGAAAAGTAGAACACTATGCTTTTAAAACTGGCTTAAAGCTGCTTCAGTACTTTGGACCCTGTGAGAAAATTATGAACAACCTCACAGGAGTAGTTCCCACGTTAAGGAGTTAATACAATAGCAGGCCCACTGCCAGCTGCCTCTTCCAACTCATTCTCACTCAGTTAACCTCCTATCTAACTCCTAACTCTCAAGTGAATTCCACACTGGTATCCAATAAGCGTCTGTAAAAATAAAACTATTCTAGAGAAAAGACATTAGGAATCAGAACAGACTAACCAGACTTTACTGCACCCAGTTCAGCCAGCCATCAGACAAAAGAATCAAAAGGAAAACCACGTATGGCTACCACGTGGCACTTGAAAGACAGCCAGGAAGACACTGTTCAAGGCTGGTGCAGCTCAGCGCAGCTCTGCAACTGCAAACCCCAAACCAAATGCAGGCAGCACTGAGTGAACCAGAAGCAAGTCGGTGTTGGGGGAGAGGGGTCAGAAAGCCACACAGAAAAACGTATAACACAGGAAATGACTGCAACTGGCAGAAAGGGATTAGGAGTTACTGGGTAGGGGGAAAAAGCCATTATTCTATTCAGGTACAAGATCAGTACCAACAAGGGCTAAAAAGATGAAGTTGACAAAAGTTCTTTAGGTAAAATAAAACAAAGAGACTGTTAAATTAAAAGCTGAAAATCCAAGGAAAGGGTAAAGATGCATGCTTTAAGGGCATTAGAAAACCAACTTCAATAGCAAGCCCCAAGATAATAACTGGCAAATGGGAGAGGTAGTAAAGTATAACAATTTGAAAAGAACAACATTGGAGAACCATAAGTACTGGTATGGTTTGGAATTTTATTGAAGATAAAACAGCACATTTTCCTTAAGTTCATAAAAAGATTTGCCATGGCATGCAGTTTTTATAAAACATCAAAGTTCTCACCCTAAAGCAACAAAAGTGGTAGATGGTTTCTGAGCCTAAGCTCCAGGAATGCTCAGTTTATTCTCAGGGCTCATCTCTGAAGAATCTGAGAGCACTGCAGCCACGGGAAAGCCCCATAACTGATCCACAGCAGGCTTTTTCTGAGGGTAGGCTAGAGTGTGACCATACTTACTGGAGTCCTCCCACTGGAGTAAATGTAGCTTCCATGCAGAATAATACAAAAATCCCAGTACCAGAAAAAGGCAGAGGGCTAGCAGCAGATTGCGTACAAATATCAAGAGTCCCATCTTCACATGATCTACAATTTTCTACATGACCTAAAAAAAAAAAAACAACAACAAAAATTTAGGTCTTAACTGATAAAGCAATCATCTTACTGATATACTCTACCTTAAAGTAAGTATTTATAGGACAATTTCCAAATGAAGAGCAACCTGGAATTATCACTGATTGATGATGTGGCATCCTCTGACCGCTCAAGCCTGGCTCAAAGGACAGCTTCACCATTACTCAGCATCCAAGCCAGCTGTCACCCTCGTGTCTCTCCTCTCGCTCACTCCTGACACCAAATCAGTGACCAAACTGGCAATTCCAACCTTGCAAGTAAATCTCCAATCATGCCTGCTTCCCACCATCACTCCCCTAGTCCCTGACACCATATTCCCACAACACAAGTTTCCCTGTCTCCAAATCTGCGTCTCCCAAATCCATTTTCCACACAGCACAAAGGGCAGTCTATTCATAACACAAAATCTAACACTACTTCCTGGCGTAAACCCCTTTGCGTTAGTATTCTACTGCTGCTCTAGCAAATTACCACAAACTCAGCAGCATGAAACCACTCAAATTTATTATCTCAGAGTTCTGAAGGCAGCAAGTCCAGGTGCAGCATGGCTCAGCAGGGCCCTCTGCATAGGCTATCCCAAGACCAAAACCACAGGCTTGGGAGGACCGCATTCCTTTCTGCAGACTATGGGGATGAGCACGCTTCCAAGCTGCTCCAGGCTAAATTCAGTTCCTTACAGCTGCAGGGCCCAAGTCCCCAATAACTTGCTGGTTATCAGACAGTCTTTGCTTTTGTGTTCCTCTTCAGATTTTCCATGAGATACCCTTCAGTCACGGCGGTTAGGTTCCTCTTACACTGATCTCTCCAACTTCCTCTTTAACCACATCTTGCTTCTGTTTCCAGGCAGAAGAACCTCCTTGCTTTTCAGGTTCATATGTGATTAGACAGGGTCCACTTGAATAATCTAGGGCAATCTCCATATTTTAAAGTCCGAAGCTTTAATTTCATGTGCAAAGTCTCGTTTGCTATGTAAAGTAACGTATTTACAGATTTCAGGGATTAGTGTGTGGACATCTTTGGTTGTTTTCCCTCGTTGTTGTTGTTTTGGGTTTTGATTGTTTTTTTCTTACAGTGCTACGTGGCTTGTGGTATCTTAGTTCCCCAACCAGGAATCAAACCTGGGCCCCTTACAGTGGAAGTGAGGAGTCCTACCACTGGACTGCCAGTAAATTCCCATGTGTGGACATCTTGGAGGGACCATTCTCCTTAACACACCCTTCGTTAAATTCTCAGTTCCTGTAAGACAAAGTAATTGCTCCTCAGGAGTCTAGCAGTTTCTGACTACAACCCTATTTACTCTCCAACCACCTCTTGCTCCTCTCAACCTCACTTGTGCCCTATGCTCTAGCCCCTCTTCTTTCTATTCATTGAACAGTTCTTGTTGTTACTCTCCTCAAGGTCTGTCTGGATTTATTGTCTACCACCCTGCTATTTCACCTGCTGCACATTCTTTGATATTTACCTTAAATGTAACCTCAGCCAAGATGACTTCCTAGGATCACTCTTTCCTACCCCTACCAAGATATCTAAGACATGAAATAATCCATGAGAAATATAAATATATCCTATGTATAAACATTATACATGAAGTGATAAAAAGTTAGCATCTTCAGACTATATAATCATCCACCTAAAAAAGCCAAGAGACTCAACTGAAAAACTGTTAGAACTAACAGAAAATTGAGTGAAGTAGGTGATTATATGATTTACTTACAAAATCCAACAGCGTCTTAAAAACTATACCAGCAATAATCAATTTAAAAAATGTAAGGGGAGAAAATTCCACTCATGACAGCAACAAAATCTACAAAATACCTAAAAATAAACTTCAGAAGAAATGAACAAGATTTTCACCAAAGGACATAAAAGATCCAAATAAATAAACAGGTTTCCAAGTGAGAAAATTCAATAATGGAAACATGTCAGTTCTCTATAAATTTAGTCTAAACCCAGTCAAAATCCATGTTTTTGTTTGTGTTTTTTTAACTTAGATCTAAACAATCTGAGGGCTTCCCAGGTGGCACAGAGGTAAAAGAGTCCACTGGCCAATGCAGGAGATGCAAGAGACTCGGGTCCTATCCCTGGGTTGGGAAGATCCCCTGGAGGAGGAAATGGCAACCCACTCCAGTACTCTTGCCTGGAGAATCCCATGGATAGAGGAGCCCGGCAGGCACAGTCCATGGGGCTGCCAAGAGTCGGACACGACTGAGCAACTGAGCATGCACTCACACAAAGTTAATCTGAAGAGTTTATACTCAAGAAGAGCGAAGAAACTTTCTGATGAAATGAGCATTTGCCTTACCATATTAAAACCAACTCAAAGCTATAATTATTAAGCTGGATGGGTACTGGCACAAGAAAAGACAAATAGATCAATGCAACAGAACAGAGTCTAGAAATGAGCTGTCTCAATAAAGAGACACATACAGACATGGTTACATACACACATATATAACTGAATTTATCCATATATTTGAATTTACAATAAGCATGTCAGTTTTTTAAAAGATACGAAGGATACATCGCTAACTGTTGATGTAGTTACCTCTAAGAAATAGTATAGGACAATGAAAAGTACTTTTCCCTTCATACACTTTGAAATAAATTTGTTATAGGTCACAAGTATTGCCTCCATAATTTTGAAAATTTAAAAAATCATACATATGGGACTTCCCTGGTGATCCAGTGGTTAAGACTTCACCTTCCAATGCAGACGGAGCAGGTTCAATCCCTGGTAGGTGAGCTAAGATCCCACGTGCCTTTCAGCCAAAAAAGGAAACTTAAAAAAACAGAATCAATACTGTAACAAATTCTATAAAGACTTTTAAAAAGTTAAAAAATAAAAAGTCAAACATAAACAAATGGGACCTAATCAAACTTTTAAGCTTTGGCATAGCAAAGGAAACCATAAACAAAACGACAACATAAAGACTGGGAGAAAATACTTGCAAACGTGACTGACAAAGGCTTAATTTCCAAAATACACAAACAGCTCATAAAACTCAGCAACAACAACAAAAAAAATAAGTAAACAAACCAATTAAAAATTGGCAGAAGACTTAAATAGACAGTTCTCCAAAGAATACATACCGATAGTCAACAGGCACATGAAAAGATGACCAACACTGCTGACTATCAGAGGCATACAAATCGAAATGCCATTGAGGTAACAACTCACATTGGCCAGGATGGCCTCATTAAAAAAATCTACAAATAACAAATGCTGGAGAGGGTGTGGAGAAAAGGGAACCCTCCAACACTGGCAGTAGCAAATGTAAGTTCATACAGCCACTACGGAAAACAGTTGGAAGGTTCCTCAAAAAAATAAAAATCGAGTTGTCATATTTCCTAGTAAGAGCACTCCTGGGCATGTATCTGGAGAAAACTCTTAATTCAAAGACACATGCACCCTGATGTTCATAACAGTACTTTTTACAACGGCCAAGATATGGAAACAAGCTAAATGTCCACTGACAGATGAATGGATAAAGAAGAGATGGTGTCTATATAGACAATGGAGGACCGCTGAGCCATAACAAGAATGAAATGATGCCATCTGCAACCAGATGGATGGACCTAGAGATTACCATAATGAGGAAGAAAGAGAAAGACAAATACCATGATATCACCTACATGTGGAATCTGAAATACATGACACAAAGGAACTTATGTGCAAAACAGAAACAGGTTCTCAGACTCAGAATACAAACTCATTTTATGCAAGGGGAAAAGGGGTGGAGAAGGACAAATTAGGGGTTTGGGATTAGCAAGTACAAGCTACTATATATAAAATAGATAAACGTCCTACTATATATAGCCCAGGGAACTATACTCAGTATCCTATTAAACTATAATGGAAAAGAATATGAATAATAACATACGTTATCAGTTCAGTTCAGTTCAGTTCATTCAGTCGTGTCCAATTTTTTGCGACCTCATAAATCGCAGCATGCCAGGCCTCCCTGTCCACCACCAACTCCCGGAGTTCACTCAAACTCATGGCCATCAAGTCAGTGATGCCACCCAACCATCTCATCCTGTCATCCCCTTCTCCTCCTGCCTTCAATCTTTCCCAGCATCAGGGTCTTTTCAAATGAGTCAGTTCTTCGCATCAGGTGGCCAAAGTATTGGAGTTTCAGCTTCAACATCAGTCCTTCCAATGAATACTCAGGATTGATTTCCTTTAGGATTGACTGGTTGGATCTCTTCGCTATCCAGAGACTCTGAAGAGTCTTCTCCAACACCACAGTTCAAAAGCATTGATTCTTCAGTGCTCAGCTTCTTTATAGTCCAACTGTCACATCCATACATGACCACTGGAAAAACCAAAGCTTTGACTAGATGGACCTTTGTTGGCAAAGTAATGTCTCTGCTTTTTAATATGTTGTATAGGTTGGTCATGTCTTTCTTGGTGGCTTAGATAGTAAAGCATCTGCCTGCAATGCAGGAGACCTGGGTTCAATCCCTGGGTTGAGAAGATCCCCTGGAGAAGGAAATGGCAACCCACTCCAGTACTCTTGCCTGGAAAACCCCATGGATGAAGGAGCCTGGTATGGCTACAGTCCATGGGGTTGCAAAGAGTCGGACACAACTGAACAACTTCAAACAAGGTTGGTCGTAATTTTTCTTCCAAGAAACAAGCATCTTTTAATTTCATGGCTGCAATCACCATCTGCAGTGATTTTGGAGCCCCCCGAAATAAAGTCTGTCACTGTTTCCATTGTTACCCATCTATCTGCCATGAAGTGATGGGACCAGATGCCATGATCTTAGTTTTCTGAATGTTGAGTTTTAAGCCAACTTTTTCATTCTTCTCTTTCACTTTCATCAAAAGGCTCCTTAGTTCCACTTTCTGCCATAAGGGTGGTGTTATCTGTATATTTGAAGTTATTGATATTTCTTCTGGCAATCTTGATTCCAGCTTGTGTTTCCTCCAGTCCAGAGTTTCTCATGATGTACTCAGCATATAAGTTAAATAAGCAGGGTGACAATATACAGCCTTGACGTACTCCTTTTCCTATTTGGAACCAGTCTGTTGTTTCATGTCCAGTTTTAACTGTTGCTTCTTGACCTGCATACAGATTTCTCAGGAAGCAGGTCAGGTGGTCTGGTATTCCCATCTCTTTCAGAATTTTCCACAGTTTGTTTTGATCCACACAAAGGCTTTGGCATAGTCAATAAAGCAGAAATAGATGTTTTTCTGGAACTCTCTGGCCTTTTCGATGATCCAATGGATGGGGCAATTTGACCTCTGGTTCCTCTGCCTTTTCTAAATCCAGCTTGAACATGTGGAAGTTCATGATTCATGTACTGTTGAAGCCTGGCTTGAGAATTTTAGCGTTACTTTGCCAGCATGTGAGATGAGTGCAATTGTGCAGTAGTTTGAACATTCTTTGGCATTGCCTTTCTTTGGGATTGGAATGAAACAGGACTTTTCCAGTCCTGTGGCCACAGCTGAGTTTTCCAAATTTGCTGGCATATTGAGTGCAGCACTTTCACAGCATCAGCTTTTAGGATTTGAAATAGCTGAACTAAAATTCCATCGCCTCCACTACCTTTGTTTGTAGTGATGCTTCCTAAGGCCCATTTGACTTCACATTCCAGGATATCTGGCTCTAGGTGAGTAATCACACCATCATGATTATAATACATTCTAAAAATATAAATTGGTATACTCTTTTAGTAGCAATGTGGAAGTACAGGTATCTTCTGTTTTTTTTTTTTAATTTAAATTTATTTAGTCTAATTGGAGGTTAATTACTTTACAATATTGTATTGGTTTTGCCATACATCAACATGAATCCGCCACGGGTGTACACATGGTCCCCATCCTGAAACCCCCTCCCACCTCCCTCCCCGTACCATCCCTCTGAGTCATCCCAGTGCACCAGCCCCAAGCATCCTCCCCTGTATTTTGAAAGTTCGATTTATACCACTTTGCTTCCATGAAACCTATGTCATTATCTGTTTTTGCTAAATGAAAGAAATTCAAAGATTTTCACTTTTATGAAAAGAGATGAAAATAGCTTTCAGTATGTTTTGCATCCAGCAGTTATAGAGGCAGCAAGCAGCCAGAGCAGTGACAGTGGCACCACCAACTTCCTTTCCCAGTAACTATACTCAGCATCTCCGCAACAAGCCAACATGGCTTTGAAATCTTTTTATGAGCATCTGGACTTCATCTTGAGAAATCTGTATGCAGGTCAGGAAGCAACTGTTAGAACTGGACATGGAACAACAGACTGGTTCCAAATAGGAAAAGGAGTACATCAAGGCTGTATATTGTCACCCTGCTTATTTAACTTCTATGCAGAGTACATCATGAGAAACGCTGGACTGGAAGAAACACAAGCTGGAATCAAGATTGCCGGGAGAAATATCAATAACCTCAGATANTTCATAGTTAGACTTGGGGGGTTCTCATTATTTCTAGTATCATTGAGTGGATAGCAGCAACCACTCAGAAAACAATGTGGAATTGAATATCTCAGGGTAGGCCAAGGGTTGGCAAGATGCTTCTCCCATGTGTTGTAAAGAATTACTGAGTGTGGACCCCCCCCCCCAATAAATGAGGACTTTCTGTCAAATTCTGGATATGTCCTCATCATTTTGCTATATCCTATGAAGTTTAACATGATCTAGGTCAGGTAATGTTTTCATTCAGAAAACAAAGATCATGGCATCTGGTCCCATCACTTCATGGGAGATAGATGGGGAAACAGTAGAAACAGTGTCAGACTTTATTTTTGGGGGCTCCAAAATCACTGCAAGTGGTGACTGCAGCCATGAAATTAAAAGACGCTTACTCCTTGGAAGAAAAGTTATGACCAACCTAGATAGCATATTGAAAAGCAGAGACATTACTTTGCTGACTAAGGTCAGTCTAGTCAAGGCTATGGTTTTTCCTGTGACCATGTATGGATGTGAGAGTTGGACTGTGAAGAAGGCTGAGCACCAAAGAATTGATGCTTTTGAACTGTGGAGGTGGAGAAGACTCTTGAGAGTCCCTTGGACTGCAAGGAGATCCAACCAATCCATTCTGAAGGAGATCAACCCTGGGATTTCTTTGGAAGGAATGATGCTGAAACTGAAGCTCCAGTACTTTGGCCACCTCATGCGAAGAGTTGACTCATTGGAAAAGACTCTGATGCTGGGAGGGACTGGGGGCAAGAGGAGAAGGGGACGCCCAAGGATGAGATGGCTGGATGGCATCACAGACTCGATGAACTTGAGTCTG
This sequence comes from Aepyceros melampus, assembly GCA_006408695.1. NCBI lineage: Eukaryota > Metazoa > Chordata > Mammalia > Artiodactyla > Bovidae > Aepyceros > Aepyceros melampus. The sequence continues at coordinate 43,492 of SJXQ01005938.1, read as the reverse complement.
AGTGAACTCTGGGAGATGGTGATGGACAGGGAGACCTGGAGTGCTGCAATTCATGGGGTCACAAAGAGTCAGACACGACTGAGCGACTGAACTGAACTGAGGTCAGGTATTGCCTGACAATGGCCCAGAGGCCAAATCAAATCTGACATATATTTTTGGATGATTTGTAATTTCAGACTGAATTTCACATTGCTACATCAATGGGAAAATAAATAGTCTTTGTGATACAAAATTAAAAACTCAGATTTTGTTGCCATTCCATTGAACTCAGCTATGCCTATTATATACATATGGTCTATAACTGTTTTTTCACAAGAATAACAGATGAATAGTTTCATCAAGACTGAAATGCAGTGACAGTTATAACTCCTTATCATTTTAAGTGGCTGGACTGTCACAGCATTGCAAAATTTTACTTTATATCTTTGCCTTATTGCCAGGTAACACTAAACATGTCAAAACAAGTAAAAGAGGGGTGGAATAGAATTTGAATAAAACATTTTGAGATACATCAGGGTATATATTGTCTTATTATTGAATTACATGTATTTATTATGCAACAATACTGTAACTTTGTTAAAAGATAGCAATATGCACTGGCATTGCCAGACTAGCACTCATTACAATATTCTCAAATTATGGTAAAGCAACCATAAGAAAAATTATAAAATTAAAAATTAAATATCTTGTTTTAGAAAACATTTCTTCATGAAAATATGAAAGGAAAATATGGCTGCACCAAAACTTATTTCTTAGTCAAGTAAGAGATGCCATTAACCAATGGTAAGTGAGATTAGTTTTGTTTGATTGCAGAAGCTAAAGAAATGTGTCCAGACTGAGAAAATAAACCCAAATCTATTAGTGCTTTGGTAAGCACATTTGTTCAAGTAGTTGAAGGTATTAGAAAAATATCATCAGTCAGTTAAGAAACCAGGGGATTATCTAGTTCTGGGAAATAATGAAATAGACACTTTTCCCTATGCCTCTAATAACTGAAGCCCCAAGCAGTACATATATAACAAATACAAAAAGACTCTAAAGATGTCAGCAATGACATATAGTGAGCTCTCTCTTTCTTTCTTTCTTTTTTTTTTTTTTCTTCTCCTAATGTCTCCCTGAGTAGGTGCTGGAGAAACCAAAAATCCAGAAATGCCAATGGGTAAAGACAAAGCTTGCCGGTGCTGGTGGTGCTGGCGAAAGTCAGTCAGGTCTGACTCTTTGCAACCCCAAGAACTACACAGTCTACGGAATTCTCCAGGCCAGTATACTGGAGTGGGTAGCCTTTCCCTTCTTCACTGGATCTTCCCAACCCAGGGATTGAACCCAGGTCTCCCACATTCCATGTGAATTCTTTACCAGCTGAACCATCAGGGAAGCCCAAATGACTGCTTGGTAAAGAATCTGCCACCAAAGCAAGAGACACAGGAAACATGAGTTGGATTACTGGGTCTGGAAGATCCTCTGGAGGAGGAAATGAAGCCCACTCCAGTATTCTGGCCTCGGAAATCCCATGGAATGCTGGAGTCCAGCTCCAGCAGCCAGGGAATCAGCCTGAAGGGATGGGCGGTGTCAGCGAGAAACGATGCAGCCTCTCAGTTTTCTTGGACTGCATATTTATTTCAAGCTTAAGATTCTCTTTTATATTTTTACAAAAGCATTAGGTCAGAGGTTTGACATTTTCAGTTCCACCGACCCAGATTTGTTGTCTCCATAAATCGTCGTTGCCCCTCAAAAGAAGTTCCTGCCTCAGCAATTCTCTTATCTACTTCTCATGTGTCCTTGTGAATACATTGTAACTCATGCTAATGTCTGGGCTGCCTACCACATTCCTCAGTTTATTTCTTATCTTTCTAAATCCTGCTTGCCCCTAGTATCCTGAGCTCAGTTTCTCTAAAAAGGCTTCTAACCACTAATATCTCCAAAATTCCTGATCTCTATAAGCTATAGTAAAATATGATAACATTACAACATTCCTTAAATCTTTAGCTTCTAACTATTTTAATTATTCCTAAGCCCTAAATGCAGCAAACTCCTTTGCCATAAACATTTCCCTCACAATTAGTTTCAGATAGCAATCCCTCCCATGGCCTCAAGCTGCAGCCTATGTGCTCATCCTGGAACACTTTTTTTGTAAAGGTCAATGATTAACTTTATGAATTATTCTCTTAGTACAGCTGCGAAGGCATTATGCCTTCTCATACTCCTCTCAAGAACAATAAGCACCTTAATATTCTTTTAAGTCAACTTAGCCGTGGAGAGGAAAAAACAAGTCAGAATCACAAGGCCTAACTCCTTCATCCTGGGTCCGTGCCTGTGGGACAAGGAGAGGGAGTTGGGGCCATGCCTCCATTTTGTCAGTAATGCCTAAGGTGGCTCCTGACAATGGACACAAGAGCATGGTGGGCTACAGTCCACAGAGTGGCAAAGAGTTGGACACGACTGAGTGCACACATTCATGCTAAGACAAAGTTCAGTTCAGTTCAGTTCAGTCGCTCAGTCATGTCCGATTCTTTGCAACCCCATGCATCGCAGCATGCCAGGCCTCACTGTCCATCACCAACTCCCGGAGTTCACTCAAACTCACGTCCATCAAGTCGGTGATGCCATCCAGCCATCTCATCCTCTGTTGTCCCCTTCTCCTCCTGCCCCCAATCCCTTCCAGCATCAGAATCTTTTCCAATGATTCAACTCTTCGCATGAGGTCGCCAAAGTACTGGAGTTTCAGCTTCAGCATCATTCCTTCCAGAGAACACCCAGGGCTGATTTCCTTTAGAATGGACTGGTTGGATCTCCTTGCAGTCCAAGGGACTCTCAAGACAAAGTAACCCCCAAGAAAAGCTTGCTCTTCGTGGTGACAGGACCAGGAATGGACAACCTAATGAGATGAAAACTTTTAAGTGATAACTTCCTGACTCCAGCCAAACACCACAGAGAAAACTATAATCCCAGTCCTGCTTTTCAGCAAAGACTGAGTAGCCTAGTGGTTCACCTTCACTCAGTTAACTCTCTGTTGTCCCCTTCTCCTCCTGCCCCCAATCCCTTCCAGCATCAGAATCTTTTCCAATGATTCAACTCTTCGCATGAGGTCGCCAAAGTACTGGAGTTTCAGCTTCAGCATCATTCCTTCCAGAGAACACCCAGGGCTGATTTCCTTTAGAATGGACTGGTTGGATCTCCTTGCAGTCCAAGAGACTCTCAAGACAAAGTAACCCCCAAGAAAAGCTTGCTCTTCGTGGTGACAGGACCAGGAATGGACAACCTAATGAGATGAAAACTTTTAAGTGATAACTTCCTGACTCCAGCCAAACACCACAGAGAAAACTATAATCCCAGTCCTGCTTTTCAGCAAAGACTGAGTAGCCTAGTGGTTCACCTTCACTCAGTTAACAATGTGTCCCATCCTGTCCTGGTTAGTGTCAGTGAGGGCAAAGTGGAGAGCTGGAACTTTCATTCCCACTCAGCAGCAGTGAGGTCAGTGCCCCTGCCCTGTCACAGAGTCAGTGGAGATACACAGAAAATAGTAAAGAGATGTCCCTCACTCTACCAAGTGAGGTACTATCAGCAGAGGACCAAAGCGGAACCTGAGTTTCAACCCTATCCACCAGTAACAAAGGGCCTCTCTCCTTCAACAATGTTAAATAATGCTAAGTGGGAAACCTCTACTTCCACCTTCACTGAGCAAAATGAGATGATATCTATGTTTTCCCATACATGTGGTGCCATTTGAGTCTTGATACAATAGATGATGTAACATAAGACCCAATATGTCCAAGATACAATAGAAAATCACATTTCATATCTGAGAGAACCAAGAAAATATCATCTTAAATGAAAAAAAGGCAATACATACCAGCATCAAAATGACAAAGATATTTGTGAAGGATTTTATGTGGTAATCATAAAAATAAGCAATTACAAACTCACTTTTAACAAATGAAAAAATATAGTCTTAGTAAATAAATAGAAGATATAAAGAATAAAAGAGAAATTTATGAAATAGAAAATACAATATTCAAAATAAAATACTCACTGAATAAGCTTAGCAGAGAATGGAGATGATAGCAGAATTAGTCAGTGAACTCAAAGATCACACTATGCCAATTATCCAAACTGAACAATGAAGAGGAAATAGATTGAAATAAACCAATAAAATCTAGAGTCCTGTGGTGCTATAAGAAAAGATCTAATGTACATGACATTGGGGTCTCAGGAGAGTAGAAAGACTGGGAAGCTGAAAAAGTATTTGAAGAATTAATGACTAAAAATGTCCCAAATTTGGCAAAAGACATTAACATATATATTCAATAAGCTGAGCAAATCACAAATAAGATAAAACTAAACAAATCCATGCCAAGATACATCATAATCCAACATCTGAAAAGTAAAGAGAAAAAAATCTTGAAAGTAGAAGAATGATTCTTTACTTGTATGAGAAAAACAGATTTTATTGTATTAATAGTAGATTTCTAATCAGAAACCAGAGAAGTCTGAAGGAGGGGTAGAATATTTTTAATGAGCTGAAAGATAATAACTCAATTCTATACTCAGTGAAAACATCCTTTAGGAGTGAAAGGGAAATAAAGACATTTTCAGATTAAGGTACACTAAGAGAATTTCTTGTCAGCAGCCCTGTCCTAAAAGAATGGCTAAATAAAGATCTTGAAATTGAAAGGGGATGATAAAATAAGAAGTCTTGGAACATCAGTAAGGAAGACAGAACCAGGGAAGGAGTATAAACATGGACAAATATGATAGTTTTTCTTTTCTTTTGAATTGTCTAAAATATATTTGATGGTTGAAGCAAAAGTTGTAACATTATGTGATATGCTCCTCAATGTGCATAGAGGTTATAGTTAATATAATTATAAAGGGGGACAGTAAATGAATTTAAGGGAGATAAATTTTCAAAAGCATATTAAAAAGCAGAGACATCACTTTGCCGACAAAGGTCCACATCGTCAAAACTATAGTTTTTCCAGTAGTCATGTATGGATGCAAGAGTTGGACCATAAAGGAAGTTGACTGCTTAAAAATTGATGCTTTTGAACTGTGATATTGGAGAAGACTCTTGAGAGTCCCTTGGACTGCAAGAAGATCATGTGCATAGAGGTTATAGTTAATATAATTATAAAGGGGGACAGTAAATGAATTTAAGGGAGATAAATTTTCAAAAGCATATTAAAAAGCAGAGATATCACTTTGCCGACAAAGGTCCACATAGTCAAAACTATAGTTTTTCCAGTAGTCATGTATGGATGCAAGAGTTGGACCATAAAGGAAGTTGACTGCTTAAAAATTGATGCTTTTGAATTGTGATGTTGGAGAAGACTCTTGAGAGTCCCTTGGACTGCAAGAAGATCAAATCCTGAATATTCATTGAAAGGACTTATAATGAAGCTGAAGTGCCAGTACTTTGGCCACCTGATGCCAAGAGCCAACTCGTTAGAAAAGACCCTGAGGCTGGGAAAAATTGAAGGCAGGAGAAGGGGACAACAGAGGATGAGATGGTTGGAAGGCATCACTGATTCAATGGACATGAGTCTGAGCAAATTCCAGGAGATAGTGAAGGACAGGGAGGCGTGGTGTTCTGCAGTCCACCGAGTGGCAAAGATAAATAACAACAGCAACAAAGTTTCAAACATATATTTACAGTAGTGAAATCTCAGCACCAGTAGTCTGTAATAAAGTATTCATACAGCATGCTATCAGACTATTCTCTCCTGAGGCTGGGAAAAATTGAAGGCAGGAGAAGGGGACAACAGAGGATGAGATGGTTGGAAGGCATCACTGATTCAATGGACATGAGTCTGAGCAAATTCCAGGAGATAGTGAAGGACAGGGAGGCGTGGTGTTCTGCAGTCCACCGAGTGGCAAAGATAAATAACAACAGCAACAAAGTTTCAAACATATATTTACAGTAGTGAAATCTCAGCACCAATAGTCTGTAATAAAGTATTCATACAGCATGCTATCAGACTATTCTCCCATTTATCTACTCAGAACCCTAATTTTTGCTTTCATTGTGATGTGAGCTACACACTCGGCCTCCTAATATTTTTTTTTTAGAATCTGGTGACCCATCTGGACCTTCTTTTTCACAACCATGTCTCTTTTTTCCTTTTTTACTTTTCGACTCTCGCTTTGACTCTTAACCATCCATGCTATCATGAAGCTACCTTCTCACTTAAGACCCCATGTCACATTCCAGCTCAGTGGGAACTGGTCATTTTTAGGCTTTGTTTCCTGCTTTGTGTGCAGCCTCAGAAATGCCCAGGAGTCCTAAGTGTCTGTGGTACAGAGGATCATATTCTTGGTGCTGCAAGGAGGAAGTGTGATTACATTAAAAAACAACAAGCAATTATTCTCCTCTCCTTTTGAAATTAAGCAAATAAATGTGTACATTAGGCACTGTATCTCTCACAAGAGCAAAATAAAATCTTATTGTGTTTTCTAGGTAGTTGTGTAAGAAAGCTCATTTTCTACATATTCATTTATTTTGAAAATTGTCATTCTTTTATATATGTGTGTGTGTGTGTGTGTGTGTGGAATATATGTGTATGGAATATTACTCAACCACAAAAAATGAAATTCTGCCTTTTACAACAAAACAGATGGACCTGGATGGTATTATGCTTGATGAAATAAGTCAGAAAAATAAAAATACTGTATATTTTCTATTATATGTGGAATCTGAAAAACAAAACAAATATACCAATGCAAAAAAGAGAAACTGACACAGATACAGAGATAGCTAGTGGTTACAAGGAGAAAGAAAGTGGGGGGAAGAGGGCAGATGAGGAGGAGGATTAAGAGGTATAAACTGCTAGTTATAAATAAATAACATACTAAAATGTAATATGCAGTACAGAGTATGTAGCAACATTATATAATAATTTAAATAGAGTGTTAATATACAAAAACATCAATATGTTGCATACATGAAACTAAATCAACTATACTTCAATAAGAAAGAAACAGTAAAAATGATACACTTAAATATTCCACTTATGAGTGCTTCACTAAAACATTTAAATGTCTAACTGCAAACTAACAGAGGCTAGCAGATAATTTACTTAAAGATATAAATTTGGCTAAGAATCCAACAGAATTTTGTATAAATAGCAAAATCTTTTCCAATTGATTTCCTAGAAACTTAAATTTGAGTACATAACAGTACTTTACAACAATATATAAAAGATAAAATCTGAAATTTTATTTGGTGAGGCAAGTAAATATGTAAGACAGAATCACATCCAAGAAAATCAAATTTTATGACAAAAAGCAAGAATCTGAGAAATGAGCAATAAACGGGGAAAATCCCTTTTCATTTTTGAATCTTGATCTTTACTTTGGAAGCCTACATGAAAAATCATTGATTCTCTTTTTACATACAATTTTAAAGGAGGGAGGGGCAATGTAAGAGCAGTTTGGGTATGGGAAGTACAAACTATTGAGTGTAAGATAGGCTACAAGGATGTACTGTACAACACAGGGAACACAGTCAATGTTTTGTAATTGGAGAATAACCTTTAAAAATTATGTGGAAAAGCTCATTCATTTAAATTGTAAAGCAAAACAAACTAAAAAATAAAAATTAATTTAAAAAAAGAAAAAAAAAATGTAACTTCTGTGTTTAAATTTTTTCAGAAAATGCATTTGAAGTTAATAAGATAGTCTTATATGTCATTCAGATTATTTAATTGCTTTTTTAATGAATATCTAAGTAATTGATATAAATTTCAAGAATTCTAAGAATTTAAGTCTGAGATGTAGCCATCTTTACTTAATGAAATGTCATTTTACAGTTTCATTATGTGTATTTTACACAAAAAGAAGTGTAAAGTGTTCTCACTTCTTTTTGTTTATATTAGTATTCTTCTTGCTAGAGATCGACAAATTCCCTACCTATTCTCTCAGCCAAATGCCTGAGAAATGCCTGAGAGAACTGATTTTATCTACTTAATTGCTATTGGTACTGTGTGAGCAGAAAGTTTGGTCCAGCTCTCCTTCTAGGTAAATGGTCATTCCATCTACTGGTATTTTAGCTCCTCATCCTATCTCCTTCCTCAAGAAGATCACCTGCCATTGTCTTATCTATCATGTATAATTATACTTCTTCTCCTAGCATTATACCGCACATCACAGGTAATGGTCAGCAGCAATAACATTGCTAAATCAGCTTTTTATTTTTCAACCAGTGTTCTTCAGTTTTCTACATCATGGATATTATCTACTAGTTCATTCATTTTTTAATATAAATTGATGTGTCTTTCTAAAACATTTCCTACATCTATTCCTATCCATAGGACTATCATTCTCTGTCACTTCTTTGTCCTCATATTTTTCCACTACTGAGTATTGCTTTGAAAGCAAGTAAATTATTATATATATGAAATACATGCATAAAATCATAATAAGTAAGGCAATGAGAAAAATTGTGTTCAATTTCAAAAGTGACATATAATCATAATTGAGGAAGTCAATGTAACAAACTACATTATCTTTCCTGTTATATATGCATATTTTAGACTCTAAACAGATTAATCAATAATAGCAAAAATGTGTATGTGACAATATGGTCTTCTACATAAGGAAACACTGAAGAAACTTACCTGTACATATCAACCATTCTAATGAAAAAATAGCTGCAACAAAAGGGTCTTCACTACATATTGCAAAGCAGTTCAATGTTTAAAGTTAATATCAAAGTAGTCCAATGCCATATTCTTGCATAAAACAGTTTTAGAGCATTCTATAAATCTTATGTTACAATAATTTGAATAATACCCCACTGATGGCCATTCTGAAGGAGATCAACCCTGGGATTTCTTTGGAAGGAATGATGCTAAAACTGAAGCTCCAGTACTTTGGCCACCTCATGCGAAGGGTTGACTCATTGGAAAAGACCCTGATGCTGGGAGGGATTGGGGGCAGGAGGAGAAAGGGACGACCGAGGATGAGATGGCTGGACGGCATCATGGACTCGATGGACGTTAAGTCTGAGTGAACTCCGGGAGTTGGTGATGGACAGGGAGGCCTGGCGTACTGCGATTCATGGGGTCGCAAAGAGTCGACACGACTGCGCGACTGAACTGAACTGAACTGAACTGATGGCCAGAAAAACTTTTTCCAATCTCTATCTGTTCATGAGCTGCTGTTGCTTATTTTTCCAAACAGAGATGGTTGCTTACTACAATGCCTACAGTGGCATTATACATCAATTTTTTCAGGACTTACTATATATCAGAATATTAGCCACCACAAGTTGGATCTCTACTCCACTCCTAAATATTTCTAATTACTGCACATTAAAACATATTCACCATGAATATTAAAATTCATGAACATAAAAATATTAAAATAATATATTGGAATTCCACAGCAATGTGTTCCTTAAAAGAAGCCTTTATTTCATCATTACACAGAGTGGCCAGTTTTGAGAGTAAAGTGTGTTAGTTGCTTAGTCACGTCCAATTCTTTGCAACCCCATGAACTGTAGCCTGCCTGCCAGGCTCCTCCATCCATGGAATTCTCCAGGCAAGAATACTGCAGTGAGTAGCCATTCCCTTAGAGAAGCTTCCCGACCCAGAGTTTGAACCCAGGTCTCCTGCATTGCAAGCAGATTCCTTACTGTCTGAACCACCAGGGAAGCCACTATGAGAGTATTAGTTTTCCGTTCTATGAGGTAATTTTTTATGACTTTAGAATGCAAATATCACACATTAATTGCTAATTGCTGATTATATTTTTGAAATAAGTGATGTTCTAATGACATACAGAAAAGAATGTATGGAAGTCAGATTGACCAGACTTGTGGGAGTGAAAATCCAAGTCTCATGCCTTGTACCCTGAGGTCTGCTCTATCTTTGTGACTCAAATGCTTTTGTTAGAAGCACTAGCTAGACATACAGGCTCTCTCTCTCTCTCTCTCTCTCTCTCTCTCTCTCTCTCTATCTCTAACACATGCACACACAAAAGCACAAACAATATCAGCAGTATCAAAAAAATAAAACTCACCTTTGTGACTTCCATTCATCATAGGTGATTTCCTATAGTGATCTATTGGATAAGTCACCATCTTAAGAAGGAAGTTGTCACGCCTGTCACTTGTGGCCCAGAGAAAGTCTCAGCCTGGTCCTGAGTTGTGTTGGCAGGATTTTGAAATATCCTTGTGTCCCTTCTACAAACACAGAGGGAGAAGAGATTATATGACCCAAGGCAATGTCCCTGGGTCAGAGAGAAGTTTCAGTCATACGAATCAGGTTTGTTTCTTGAGTGCTGCAGGTGCAGCATGGAATTAACCAGAAGCAGGAAAGGAGATCCTGTACTCTGAACCTTGTATGATCATAAAACAATATTTCAGAAGTAGTTATTCATTTGAATATATCCACAAATAACTGCATATACACAGAAACTCAGTTGATAAATCTCAGACTAGATTTCTTTTTTAATTTTTCTCTTCATGCAAGTCAACCATAGAGTGTCTAATGCTGAAATAGGAAGAACTTTTATGTTCACTTAATCATTTATGTAGACCAATTACAGGCCTATTAAACTAAGCCAGAGTTGTTACTGGTTAACAATCCTGCCCAGGTCCTATCTCAGACTAATCAAATAGAAATTTCTTAGGGGTGGAAGGAAGGAAGAGAAAGTAGAACTATGAATCAGTAATTTAAAATATATTCTCAAGTGATTGTACTGTGCCCTAGTGCTCCCATCTCAGTTGTGTCCCACTCTTGTATGCCGCCATGGACTGCAGCCTGCCAGGCTCCTCTGGCCATGGGGTTTTCCAGACGAGAATACTGGAGTGGGTTGCCATTTCCTCCTCTGGGGATCTTCCCAACCCTGGGATTAAATCCTGATCTCTAGCATTGTATGAGGGTTCTTTACCTCTGAAGCATCAGGGAAGCTGATTATACTGTAGTTCAGTTCAGTCGCTCAGTCGTGTCCGACTCTTTGCAAACCCATGAATTGCAGCATGCCAGGCCTCTCTGTCCATCAGCATCTCCCAGAGTTCACTCAGACTCACGTCCATCCAGTCAGTGATGCCATCCAGCCATCTCATCCTCAGTCTTCCCCTTCTCCTCCTGCCCCCAATCCCTCCCAGCATCAGAGTNGAATGATGCTAAAGCTGAAACTCCAGTACTTTGTTCACCTCATGCGAACAGTAGACTCATTGGAAAAGACCCTGATGCTGGGAAGGATTGGGGGCTGGATGGCATCACTGACTCGATGGACGTGAGTCTGAATGAACTCCGGGAGTTGGTGATGGACAGGGAGGCCTGGTGTGCTGCGAATTATGGGGTTTCCAGGAGTTGGACACAACTGAGCGACTGAACTGATCTATTTTATCTTTTAAAATTTATGTTTCCGTTTTAATTTTCTTTTTAGTTGATCTATCCATAGGTGTGAGTGGGGTATTGCAGTCTCCCACTATTATTGTGTTATTGTTAATTTCCCCTTTCATACTTGTTAGCATTTGTCTTACATATTGTGGTGCCCCTATGTTGGGTGCATATATAATTGTTATATCTTCTTCTTGAATTGATCCTTTGATCATTACGTAGTGTCCTTCTTTGTCTCTTTTCATAGCCTTTGTTTTAAAGTCTATTTTATCTGATATGAGTATTGCTACTCCTGCTTTCTTTTTGGTCTCTATTTGCATGGAATATCTTTTTCTAGCCCTTCACTTTCAGTCAGTAGGTGTCTCTTGTTTTGAGGTAGGTCTCTTGTAGACAACATATATAGGGGTTTTGTTTTTGTATCCGTTCAGCCAGTCTTTGTCTTCTGGTTGGGGCATTCAACCCATTTACGTTTAAGGTAATTATTGATAAGTATGATCCTGTCACCATTTACTTTATTGTTTTGGGTTTGAGTTTATACACCCTTTTTGTGTTCCCTGGTGGCTCAGAGGTTAAAGCATCTGCCTCCAATGCAGGAGACCCGGGTTCGATCCATGGGTCAGGAAGATCTCCTGGAGAAGAAAATGGTAACCCACTCCAGTATTCTTGCCTGGAGAGTTCCATGGACTGAGGAGACTGGCGGGCTACAGTCCACAGGGTCACAAAGATTCAGACATGACTGAGCAACTTCACTTCACTTCACTTCATGATCCTGTTGCCATTTACTTTATTGTTTTGGGTTTGAGTTTATACACCCTTTTTGTGTTTCCTGTCTAGAGAAGATCCTTTAGCATTTGTTGGAGAGCTGGTTTGGTGGTGCTGAATTCTCTCAGCTTTGCTTTTTTGTAAAGCTTTTGATTTCTTCTTCATCTTTGAGTGAGATCCTTGCTGGGTACAGTAATATGGGCTATAGGTTATTTTCTTTCATCACTTTAAATATGTCCTGCCATTCCCTCCAGGCCTGAAGAGTTTCTATTGAAAGATCAGCTGTTATCCTTATGGGGATCCCCTTGTGTGTTATTTGTTGTTTTTCCCTTGCTGCTTTTAATATTTGTTCTTTGTGTTTGATCTTTGTTAATTTGATTAATATGTGTCTTGGGGTGTTCTGCCTTGGGTTTATCCTGTTTGGAACTCTCTGGGTTTCTTGGACTTGGGTGATTATTTCCTTCCCCATTTTAGGGAAGTTTTCAACTATTACCTCCTCATGTATTTTCTCATGGTCTTTCTTTTTGTCTTCTTCTTCTGGGACTCCTATGATTCGAATGTTGGGGCATTTAACATTGTCCCAGAGGTCTCTGAGATTGTCCTCATTTCTTTTAATTAATTTTTCTTTTTTCCTCTCTGATTCATTTATTTCTACCATTCTATCTGCTACCTCACTAATCCTATCTTCTGCCTCCATTATTCTAGTATTTGTTCCCTCCAGAGTGATTTTGATCTCATTTATTGCATTATTCATTATTTTGACTCTTTTTTATTTCTTCTAGGTCCTTGTTAAATCTTTCTTGCATCTTCTCATTCCTTGTCTCCAGGCTATTTATCTGTGATTCCATTTTGATTTCAAGATTTTGGATCACTTTCACTATCATTATTCCAAATTCTTTATCAGGTAGATTCCCTATCTCTTCCTCTTTTGTTTGGTTTGGTGGGCATTTATCCTGTTCCTTTACCTGCTGGGTATTCCTCTGTCTCTTCATCTTGTTCATATTGCTGTGTTTGGGATGGCCTTTCTGTATTCTGGTAGTTTCTGGAGTTCTCTTTATTGTGGAGTTTCCTCGCTATGAGTGGGGTTGTATAGCTGGCTTGTCAAAGTTTCCTGGTTAGAGAAGCTTGTGTTGGTGTTCTGGTGGGCGGAGCTGATTTTTTCTTTCTGGAGTGCAATGAGGTGCCCATTAATGAGTTATGAGATGTTAATGGGTTTGGAATGACTTTGGGCAGCTTGTATATTGAAGCTCGGGGCTGTGTTCTTGTGTTGCTGGAGAATTTATGTGGTATGTCTTGCTCTGGAACTTGTTGGCCCTTGAGTGGTGCTTGGTTTCAGTGTAGGTATGGAGGTGTTTGATGAGCTTCTGTTGATTAATGTTCCCTGGGGTCAGGAGTTCTCTGGCTTTCTCAAGATTTGGACTTAAGCCTCCTGCTTCTGGTTTTCAGTCTTATTTTTACAGTAGCCTTAAGACTTCTCCATCTATACAGCACCATTGATAAAACATCTAGGTTAAAGGTGAAAAGTTTCTCCACAGTGAGGGATACCCAGAGAGAGTCACAGAGTTATATGGAGAAGAGAAGAGGGAGGAGGGAGATATAGGTGACCCAAATGAGATGAGGTGGAATCAAAAGAGAAGAGAGCAAGCTAGCCAGTAATCACTTCCTTATGTGTGCTCCAGAGTCTGGACCGCTCCGGGATGTTCATGGAGTTATACAGAGAAGAGAAGAGGGAGGAAGGAGACAGAGGTGGCCAGGAGGATAAAGGGGGAATCAAAAGGGGAAAGACAGATTCAGCCAGTCATCAGTTCCCTAAGTATTCTCCACCGTCTGGAACACACAAAGAGATTCACAGAGTTGGGTAGAGAAGAGAAGGGGGACGGAGGAGATAGAGGTGACCTGGTGGAGAAAAAGGAGAGTATAAAGGGGGAGAAAGCAGTCAAGCCAGTAATCTCGCTCCAAGTGAAAATGGGTACTGAAGATCAGGTTCTTAAAGGTACAAAATTGATAACAAATACCAAAAAGCAAAGATTAAAAATCTAGAGTAGAGGTTGGATTTTCAAAATATTAAAGAAAAAAAAACAAAGTCACAAACATTATAAAATATATATATATATATATATATATATGAAGTTTGCTTTAAAAAATAGGGTCTCTTTTTTTTTGCAAAGTAATAGTAGGTTATAAAAATGAAAATTACAGGAGTAATAGAGGACTTAAAATTATAAAAAAAATTTTTTTAATAAAGAATGATAGTAAAAATAGTAAAAATTTATCTAGGGCTTTCTCTGGTGTTGATGTGGGCAGTGTGGGGTCAGTTCATTTTCAGATAGTTCCTTGATCCAGCTTATATTTCTCAAGATCTATAGGCCCCTTCCTATGTAGTCGGTACTAACGACAGAGTTTTAATCTATTGCACCTGTCACTTCCAAGGCGGTTCCCTCTGTTTTAGCTTCTTCTGTTTGCTGATCTCTTCAGTGTCTAATTTCTGCCCTGACACAAGGGGGCTGTGGTGGACACTTTCTTAGGCTCATTTGTTCAGTTGTGCTGTGGGGAGGGAAGGACGCTGCAGACAAATAACACTGGTGTGTGCTCACAGTGTCTCAGCCACACTGGGTTTACTCCCGCTTACAGCATGTGTGCTTTCCCTGTCTACACTGCTTAGGCTCTAGGTTGCTCAGCCAGGAACCGTCCGACGCCAGCCCTGGGTTGTATGCACTTCCCAGGTCTAAGCCACTCAGGTTCAGGCACTGAGGTAGTCCTCAGAGGTGCAGACTCAGTTGGGCCTGCGTTTTGTGCCCTTCCCAGGTCTGAGCAGCTCAGGTGATCGGG
>SJXQ01005938.1:0-27979 GCA_006408695.1 Aepyceros melampus | reverse complement strand
GCATGGTCACTGCGACTTATCGCCTCTCCCGTCCCTGCTGCTCAGTTTTCTGGGTGTATAACTGGCGCACCTTCTCAGGTGGATGTTGATCATCCAGAATCCCAAGAAGTCTTAGTTAGCAACGAAGCCTGCTTGTAGTTTGGTAGATAAAGCCTCTCTGGGGCCGCAATTGCCCCTTCCGGCTCTGGCTGCCTGTCACCAGAGGGGTATGGTCTGCAACCGGCTAGCTCTGCTCAGTCCTTTGTTCTGTGAGTGGGGCTGGCGGTGACTTAGGTTAGGGCTTTTCACGTGGTAGCTATCCCACAGTCTGGTTTGCTAGCCCAAGTTAGTTCCTTCAGATTGCCCTCAGGCATTCAGGCCTGATCCTTACTCTAAGCAATGCAGCCCACGCCTCCCTGCCCAGCCCCCCACTTGCTAGTGGCAGAGGCGTCTGCACTGCTTCTCCGCTGGGGGAGTTACCTTTGGGTTTTAATTAATTATTTATTTTTCCTCCCAGTTATGTTGCCCTCTGTGGCTCCAAGGCTCGCCACAGACTTGGCAGTGAGAGTGTTTCCTGGTGTTTGGAAATTTCTCTCTTTTTAAGACTCCCTTTCTGGGAGGGAGCTCTGTCCCTACCTCTTTTGTCTCTCTTTTTGTCTTTTATATTTTTTTCCTACCTCCTTTCAAAGACAATGAGCTGTTTTTCTGGGTGCCTGATGTCCTCTGCAGGCATTCAGAAGTTGTTTTGTGGAATTTACTCAGCGTTTAAATGTTGTTTTGATGAATTTGTGGGGGAGAAAGTGGTCTCCCCATCCTATTCCTCCACCATCTTAGGACTGCTTCCAAATTCTCAGCTTTCAAATTCTTAGTTGAGAGCTCTTTGCACAGGAGGATGTCAGTGCAGCAACTGGAACCCAGCAATTCTTCATCCCCCTCTTACCTTTTCCACTTTTCTGCTACTGGGATAGTCTTAGATTGAGGGCTATGAGTGATGCTGCTTCCACAGTCTTAACTGCTATTGCCATACCTGCTTTTCCATGAGTCCTACAGGGAAACGCTCTATACATATGTGCTTCATAAATACCTCAGACACCAACAAGGTTGTGGAAGTTTGCTGAGCCTCAAATCACAAGGTTGGTGTTAGAATCTCCTCCTAGCCTTCTGGTCCAGGCTTATCTGTGACCCCAGACCTGTCGTTCTGTCTCTTTTCTACACATTACCAACACCACGAGGTTTTCTGAGTACTCACATCTGAACCAAGTGAACATGGAGATTTCAAAGCCTCTGGCTGCACATTCTGGTGAGGAATATGAGGCGGGAAAATATTCATAAATTTTCAGGCAATAAGGTCAAGAAAATAAATTCTTTGGAGGACAATAAGAGGTGGTTTAACACAATTACAGAGTTGGATTCAAACTGTTTGCAGTTTAGAATGAAAAGTCAACAGCCTTGCACTGTCTAGGGTACTCACAATGTTATCAGGCTTCTTCCATCAGGTGTATAATTTAATAATTATTTCAGGCCTAGAGATATATTCTAACTTCATATTATATGATTTGTTTATGGTGCTATTGCATGTGACAGGGAGGAAGGGACAGAGGGTGGGGTAGGGCAAAGACAGTGCCAACCAGTGCTGACCCTAAAGAGATTATTCTCAAAGCAAATATCAACTGGAGGTCCACCTGCTGAATAAACACACCTAAGTCAGAGAGGGTTGCCTGGTGATACAAAGGACTATGGAAGAAATAGATTTATAGACATTTTCCAATAGGAGAACACCACAAATATCTATGGGAGACTCAAGGAGAATAAGGAGGACACAAATGCAAGTCGATCAGGGCCCAAAGTATAAGAAAAGAAACACAGGTCCTTTCAAAGGACCACAGTGTCAAGGGTTGGAACAAAGAAGGTTTTGCCTCCTAGTAACCAGAACATTCTGTTAACCAGATGGAAGCCATGCTCTAACATTTGTCTATTTGCAGACCCTAATCTCTGAGTCTCCTTCTAGCCAGCAAATTCCCCAGCTATGATTACTTCCAATATATGAGCTCATTTCTGTACACTTACTCCCAATGGTCGACATTGATTTGCAGCGTTAATGAAGTAAGTTCCCAACTATCCTTTTCATGAGCTATTACCTCAGTATTGATTGTAGTCCTAATTGACAATTACTTGAATGGGCTGGGCTATGCTGAGCTTTTATTAATTTTCCATTGTGATGCTCATTACTAAATTTCACTGTAATTGTATGACAATATAAACTCCCCACTGTGGCTAACTGAACTGGAAAATTCCACTGGCTATTTCTCAAGCTTGTTTATCCTAGAAAACAAAGATTTTGGTACTGTTAAATTTGATAACAGGATTCTAGACCTCAGTTCTCTGGGAAGAGAACTGTAACTTTGGCCGTGAAAATAAATAAGTTTGTTGAATTATTTTTCTTCACTGTTATTTCACAGGACACATGGTATCCAGAGACTTGACTCTTCCTTTCATTGCCTAGAAAACCAGTGAGATCCATGCTAATGTAAAATTATATTCATTCTTTCATCTTCCTTTCTTTTCTAAAACTAAGGGTGAGAAAGAGACATCGAGGTAGAAGAGATTATGTGGTTTCAGGAAATTTTCATTTTCTTCAGCTTGGCCTTGTAAATAGATATTGCCCCTCTCTCAAACATACAAAATCTCTGATTCCAAATCTTCTTAAAATAATGAGCAAAATGTATTAGACCTATCAAAACCCTGTTGGAAATGAAAGTTGGAGCTTTGTTACCAAGGAGCTGTTAGAAGTTTTTATCATAAATGAGTGTTGAATTTTGTCAAAACCTTTTTCTGTATCTATTGAGATGATCATATGGTCTTTAGTCTTCAATTTGTTGGTGTGGTGTAGCACACTGAATGATTTGTAGATACAGAAAAACCCTTGCATCCCCTAAGATAAATCCCACTTGATCATGGTATATGCTCCTTTAAATGTACTGCTGGATTCAGTTTGCTAGTATTTTGTTGAGGATTTTTGCATCTACAAATAATAAATGCTGGAGAGGATGTGGAAAAAGGGAACCCTCCTACACAGCTAGTGGAAATGTAAATTGGTACAGCCACTACGCAGAACAGAATGGAGAGTCCTCAAAAAAACACAACAAAAACAGAGCTGACATTTGATTCAGTAACCCCATCCCTGGGCATATATCCAGAGAAAAACATGGTTCTAAAGAAAATATGCACCCCAAGGTTCACTGCAGCATTGTTCACAATAGCCAAGATGTGGAAGCAGTCTAAATGCCCACTGACAGAGAAAAG
Source organism: Aepyceros melampus (assembly GCA_006408695.1). NCBI lineage: Eukaryota > Metazoa > Chordata > Mammalia > Artiodactyla > Bovidae > Aepyceros > Aepyceros melampus. Next base: position 24,697 of record SJXQ01005938.1, on the reverse strand, counting down.
GCTGAAGAAGATGTAGTATATGTATACAACAGTGAAGTAATGCCATCTGCAGTAACATGGATGGACCTGGAGTTTATTGCACCAAGCGAAGTAAGAGAAAGACAAACATATCACTTATCTGTAGAATCTAAAAAAATGATACCAATGAACTTATTTACAAAACAGAAGCAGAATCATAGACTTGGAAAATGAACCTATCGTTACTAGTGGTGAAGGGTTGGGAAGGGACAGTTTGGGATTGACCTATAGTTGTTGTTCAGTTGCTAAGTCATGTCTGACTCTTTGTGACCCCAGGGACTCAGCACACCAGGCTCCTCTGTTTTCCACTTTCTTCTGGAGTTTGCTCAGATTCATGTCTGTTGAGTCAGTGATGCTATCTAACCATTTCATCCTCTGCTGCCCCCTTCCCCTTTTTGCCTTCATTTTCCCCCAGGATCAGGGTCTTTTCCAATGAATTGGCTCTGCATCAGGTGGCCAAAGTATTGGAACTTCAGCTTCAGAAACAGTCCTTCCAATGAATATTCAGGTTGATTTCCTTTAGAAGTGACCAGTTTGGTCTCCCTGCAGTTCAAGGGACTCTCAAGAGTCTTCTCCAGCACCACAGTTTGAAAGGATAAATTCTTCTGCACTCTTCCTTATGGTCCAACTCTCAAATCCATATATGACTACTGGAAAAACCATGATACATACATACTGCTATATTTAAAACAGATAACCAACAAGGATCTACTGTATTACACAGAGAAATCTGCTCAACACTCTGTAATGACTTAAATGGGAAAAGAATTTGAAAGAGAATAGATACATATATTGGGGAATCCCTGGTGGCTCAGACGGTAAAGCATCTGCCTGCAGCGTGGGAGACTGGGTTTGACCCCTGGGTTGGGAAGGTCCCCTGGAGAAGGAAATGGCAACCCGCTCCAGTACTCTTGCCTGGAAAATTCCATGGACTGAGGAGCCTGGTGGGCTACAGTCCACGGGGTCACAAAGAGTCGGACACGACTGAGCGACTTCACTTCAGATACATATATATGTATAACTGAATCACTTGCTGGACACCTGAAACACTGTTAACCAACTATACTCCAATATAAAATAAAACTTTTTTAAGCAAATGAAATGGAATCAGTGGAATTTAAGTGAATGAGATTACCCTCAATAATGTGAGCGGGCCTTATCCAATCCACTGGCAGTTCTTAAGAGCAAAAACTGAGCTTTCTTGGAGAAGAAGAAAAATTCTGTCTCAAGACCGCAGCATTATTTCCTGCCTGAGTTTCAAGGTTGCCAAACTGGGCTATGGATTTCAGACTTGCCAATCTTCAGTATGAGCCAGTTTCTTAAAATAAGTCTCTCTCTATACACACACATATAATATAGATGGTACATTTTATGTTTATGTATGCATGCATGTGTGCTAAGTCGCTTCAGTTGTGTCTGACTCTTTGCAACCCTATGGATTGTAGCCCATCAGGCTTTTTTTTCTGTCCATGGGATTCTCCAGGCAAAAATGCTGGAATGGGCCACCATGCCCTCCTCCAGCAGGTCACACATAATATATATATATATATATATATATATAATATACACACATTATATATATATGTTCATTTCTCTGGAGAACCCTGACTGATACAGCTCTCCAGGTGAGATGGTATATTGGTAGCCAACAAAGAAGATGAGCTGATGTTTCTGCTACTTATTACAGTAGGAATAGAGATAGAACATAGAGCACAGGTTATCTCAGTGGCTATATTCAGCTCACAACATTTTTTCCTTAGGTTTTGTTTGTTTGTATTGAATTAGCTGACAACATTGAAAAATAAGGATATACCACATGAAGGATGGATTTCTTACTCTCTTAAATAACTGGAGATCTAGTGACCTGAGCCCATGTTCCTGTAAGGAAATAGTCAACTTGAACTAAATCCTCAAACTGGGTTACTTGTTACTCTGGGGTACACAAAGGTTTTCCAAGGAATATCAATTTCCAGACACTCAGCTTTCATATGCTCTCATTTCTAAAGGCGATCTGCTTGGGAAACTGTTTATCTTGAGTCTCACAGTTCAGTTCAGTTCAGTCACCCAGTCATGTCCAACTCTTTGCAAATCCATGAACCACAGCACACCAGGCCTCCCTGTCCATCACCAACTCCTGGAGTTCACCCAAACTCATGTCCATTGAGTCAGTGAGGCCATCCAGCCATCTCATCCTCTGTCATTCCCTTCTCCTCCTGCCCACAATCTCTCCCAGCATCATGTCTTTTCCAATGAGTCAATCCTTCACATCAGGTGGCCAAAGTATTGGAGTTTCAGCTTCAGCATCAGTCCTTCCAATGAACACCCAGGACTGATCTCCTTTAGGATGGACTGGTTGGATTTCCTTGCAGTTCAAGGGACTCTCAAGAGTCTTCTCCAACACCACAGTTCAAAAGCATCAATTCTTCGGTGCTCAGCTTTCTTCACAGTCCAACTCTCACATCCATACATGACTTCTGGAAAAACCATAGCCTAGACTAGACGGACCTTTGTTGACAAAGTATTGTCTCTGCTTTTGAATATGCTATCTAGGTTGGTCATAACTTTCCTTCCAAGGAGTAAGCGTCTTCTAATTTCATGGCTGCAATCACCATCTGCAGTGATTTTAGAGCCCCCCCAGCAAATACAGTCAGCCACTGTTTCCCCATCTATTTGCCATGAAGTGATGGGACCGGATGCCATGATCTTCGGTTTTTGAATGTTGAGCTTTAAGCCAACCTTTTCACTTGTCCTCTTTTTCTTAGCTCCCCTTTATAATCATCTTTTTCCCAGTTGGCAAAATGTGGTAGATGCTGAGAGATGCTTATTGACTTCCCCCTCGACAAAGGCCTAGATGCCCGTGGAGGGTTGAATGGTGACCTCCCAAAGACACTCCATCTGGAACCTCAGAATTTTACCTTACATGGAATCAAGGTCTTTATAGATATCATTAAGGTAAGGAGCTTGAGACAAGATCATCCTTCATTATGGCAAGCCCTAAATCCAATGAGGAGTGTTTTTAGTAGAAAACCACAGAGACACAGAGCAGAAGGCGATGTGAAGACAGGGGTAGAGGTCTGAGTGATGCCTCTTGTGAGCCATGGAAGTCCAGGAGTGCCGGGATTCAGCAGAATCTAGGAGGGAAGCATGGAACAGCCTGCTTCAGAGCGCCTAGAAGGAATCACCCCATCAATACCTTGATTTTGGACTTCAGGCTTCCAGAACTGTGAGAGAATACATTTGTTACTTTTAAGCCATCAAGTTTGTGGCAACTGGTTATGGTAACCTTAGTGAATAAACACACGGGCCCTCTTGCAGAGGTCCTCAGGGTTGGCCTCATCTATAGAGGCCCACCCTGCCTGAGGTCATACCTTCCCAGGGCAGCCCCACATCTGGGGACCAAGTGTTTGGGACCATAGAGCCAAGCCGTCTCAACTTGTCACCAACACAACTTTGGTGGTGCTCTAGTCACTATGTTGTCTCCGACTCTTTTGCAACCCCAAGGACTGTAGCCCTCCAGGCTCCTCTGTCCACAGGATTTCCCAAACAAGAGTTACTCGAGTGGAATGCCATTTCCTTATCCAAGGGATCTTCCCGATCCAGGGATCAAACTTGGGTTTTTTGCATTGCAGGCAGATTCTTTACCGATTGAGCCACCAGGGAGCCACCCCACAACTATAGTGGGCAATAATCTCTTCAGAGCTGTCTCCTGGGTTGGCCAAGGCCTCCTCAAGTTTTTCCCAGTTCAAGTTTGTTTCCTCTCCTCCTCTTCACAGGTATTGATCCCTAATAAACATCTTGCCCTCACATTCTGTCTCAGTATCTGCATCCTGAGAACCCAACCTGCCAAACAAATTAAATGCATACTTTTTACCCATCTCAGATCCTACAACTTTCTGGGTGACAATAAGACAATCAAAATATTGATCTTGATGTCGCTGCAACAAAAAGGTTCCTATTCCCATTTACTTGTTTTTACAAACCAGGTATCTCAGACTTTATAAACACCAAACATAGAAACAGATTGGGTGCCAAACCCTATTTCATTACAGCATTAACTAATATTCACCCACACATATATGAACTAATTGGAAAAAAAAAACCTCATCTGTCTCACATAAGTGAAAGTTGCTCAGTCGACTCTTTGTGACCCCATGGATTGTAGTCTGCTAGGCTCCTCTGTCCATGAAATTCTCCAGGCAAGAATACTGGAGTGGGTAGCCTTTCCCTTCTCCAGAGGATCTTCCCAATGCAGGGATCCAACCCAGGTCTCCCACATTGAAGGTGGATTCTTTACCGTCTGAGCCACCAGGGAAGCCCATCTCATATAGGTATGCATGTAAAATAAAATTTTATGTTTAATAATTATTCATAACAAATTTATAAGTATATTTAGATTGTTTTAATCAATTTTTCCAGAAGAAATTTAACACATATGCTGTTATGGCCACAGGAAATAAAACTTTCAATTTACATTTTAATTTATGTTGCAGAGAAGTCTGAAAGTATGATAAATAAAACACTTTAAATCAAGATTATATTCAAATAAAATTTTGTGGGAGAAGAGAAATTAAGAAATAAGTTCCAGAAGAAAAAGGAAGTAAAATTTGCCAAATAAAAACTTGTTTGTGTATCTTTTTACAGTTGATGGTCATTATCAAATTGTAGTGGTGTTTAAATTCTACTGGAGTAATGTAAATCTTTTATTTTAAAATGCAATCTTTATAGCACTTTGCTATAATAACTATTAATCTTACTATTAAAAATTTTAGATGTTAACCTAAAATCTGATAGAGGGTACATGATTTTCCAAAGATATTTTAGGAGGTTCATGAGTGAAAAGTTTGACTATCTGCAATTTGCATTGCCTGCTGGCACCTGTAGGCATTTCAGTATGACTCCTGCTTTAGCTAAACAACTGAATCTCTGTCTGCTAAGCCTATGTTAATCCCCAAGTGCAGTTTCTGGGAGTATTATCTCCCCCAGATCTCTGAGGATTCAACATACTTGCTGGGGAAGAAGGGGCTGTATTTCTGATTTCCACAAAAATTCTTTAAAGGCAAGGGCAACAGAAGAATGCTCCAAGGGGGAAAAAAAGAGACCTATTTACAAATTCTCCCAAAGGAATATAAGAGAAGCTCTCCTTTGGCACCCATCTTCCATTCTTCTCCCTTTTCTGCATAGATTCCATTACAAGCAGGTGGAGGAGAATGAGATATCTGAGGAAAAGGCATTAATTTCTGCACCACTGCTGTGCCTTCCACAATACTAACTATAGCTATGATTGCTCCTTATTACATGCTTATTATGGTCCAATGGGAAAATGAATTACCTTAACAGTTGACATCAGAATTCCTTGTAAGAAGGGAATTGTTTTTTGAGGATCTCTTGATAAGCCCCCTGAGATACTGATTCTAAAAATCATCCAGAAAATGCATAAGACAAGCAAGAAAATTTTAGTGGAAAAGTATGACAAACAATAACAACCAACACCTTTATAAATACTATGTGCCAGGCACTGTTTTAAATACTTTACACATAGAAGCTCTTAAAATCCTCATAACCACTCCATTGTCTTTGTTTTAAAGATAGGGAGCTGAGAAACAGAGAGAATGAACAATTTGTCTCAGTCCCAGAGTCTGTGCTTTTATCTACTATGCTTTTAACCACTGTGCTATGCTATATTAGGACATTTTATAAAATGATAGTAATTAAACCAATATGGTGCCATTTCATCATAGAGTAAGGAAATAGAATAGAAATCCAAAACAGAACCATGTATGGAAATTAACATATGATAATTAGACATTTCAAATCAGTAGCAAAAATGAAAATAAATCCCTGCTTCACACCTAAACCAAATTATATTCCAGATGGATAAAATGTATCAAATATAAGTATAGAAATGCAAATATATCAAAAATTTTAAATTCTAGGAGAAAATACTCAAATATTTTTAAACACTGCATTTCCTTCTACATATATGAAGTCCAGTATCTATATTTAAAAGAGTTTCACATTTAGCTACATAAATAGTAACATATATGGAAAAAATACACTAATATCCAAGTTGGCAGAAAAACAATACTCTGAGAGAATTATTGCACATATATAATAAACAAAGACAACATAATATATAAAGAGTTTCTACAAATCAACAAGAAAAAAGACCCAAACTACTCACTGGAATAAGAAAGAAATACAAACATGAATTATAGAAAAATAGATGTAAATAGTCAATTAATATAAACTAATGTTTATATAAATATAAACCCATATATAAATAGGTTCGCTATTGCAAAAGCTAAAGATCTGCAAAACAAAAAACATGGCATATCATTTTTAAAGAAAGAAATAACAAATTTTAAAGTATTTGAAAATATGGCAGATGGAAAACTAAAATCCTGTTGGCATATTGGTGGAAGAGTAATTGGCAAGCCTTTCAGAGAGAATGTTGGTAGTAGGGTTTCCCTGGTGGCTAAGTGTTAAAGCATCCGCCTGCAATGCAGGAGATGCAGGAGACTTGGGTTTGATCCCTGGGTCAGGAAGGTCCCCTGGAGAAGAGAATGGCAACTTACTCCAGTATTCTTGCCTGGAGAACTCCATGGACAGAGGAGCCCCGTGGGCCACAGTCGTGGGGTTGCAGAGTCAGACACGGCTGAAGTGACCGAGCACGAGCCCCGCTGCTCTCTGCACCATATCTGCCTCATCCCATAAATGTCAAAACAGAGTCAAATCCATAGAAAGTGGTCAGTAAACTCTTCTGGCAAGCTGATTACCTTAGTGATTAAAACTGTCATGTCTTCTATCAAATATAACAAGTGATACTCTGTGTTTTCATTCATCTAAGAATAACCCCTCTTAATTTGCTTTTAAGCTAGCTAGTAACTATTTTCAGTTTAGAACTAGTCAAAGAATCAATCTTGACCCGGTTGCTAGGAAACTCTCTTTGGTGAAGAAGTTAAGAATCAATTTCCCTATCGTTAAAGAACATATTTAAGTAAACGACTTCCTCAAAAATATAGATTCATTCCAAAAGCATTTAAATAATATGGAAAATAAGTTTTTTATGTGAAAGCTTCATCTTGACAGTGAAATAGATGCGCACTTAAGAAAAACATATTTACCCATATTATCTACCTCTTGTTCAGAGAGAAACAGACTTTAATGCAGTAATGGGACTATTTATGTAATGAAACTCTCATGGGTTCTTGCATAAATAATGATTCCTGAACTGTATGAGTTTTTATGTGAAATCTGCCTTTGTGAACTTTCATAAGAATTTGGTTTTGTGATTACATCAAAGGCTGAATTTATATTAGCAAATGTAGCTTTGTGAAGACATGAAGACATTTTCTAATAGAAACATCATAATTAGAAGCACATTTTCTCATAAGATTTGTTTTGAAAATGCCTGTGTCTCTTCATGGTCTAAATGTCTCTCAGAGGATCCTTTTGGTCAGCAACTGGCTTCACAAGCATTCTCGGACATTGGCTACCCCTGCTCCAGGCAGGGGTGCCAGCCAGCCCGTGAAATGTTTCTGTAAGAACTTTGGCTGCCTTGACTGCCTAAAGCAAATGTTTGTTTGCTGCAGTACGTGAATCAAATGCTTTTGTGTGAAAACACTTGCTAGAGAAACAAATGTTTGTTTTGGTAATCAACATTTGGACTGTTGGAACATTACCACTTAAGATATTGGTTTGAGAAATATACATTTAATTTGGAAAGCACCAGTTAGGATCCAGCATGTGACACAAATCTAGGCTGTAAGGAAATGAGGTTGAAATTGGACCCAAATTTTTCATTTTCCTTTGTCAGATCTGACTAGGAAAATGGTGTCTTGTTTTACATGTTGCTATATAATGTTACTGAGCAACAGCATAAAAGGAAAAAATGATTTACTTCCTTCTAGAAGTGTATGACATAAATTATCAAAGATAGCAGCAAGAATGTATTTATCTAGTATTAATATTTAAATGCCACTTTTCTATTAAATGTACCAATGCTCCATATTAATCTTTTAGCTCAGACTTAGTACAAATTGATGTGTCCTAAATGGAAGATTTCTCTTTACAGTTCACTTTTGATTATCCAGGCTAACTGGCAGAAGGAAAGGTACAGATACTCCAAAACAGCAGGTGATATAGAAATAAGCTTTGGCTTCAGACAGCATTAAATTTTTTAGCAGCAGAAAGAAATTAATTACATTTTTAAAGGAGAGAGGTGTTCAGAAGGGAGGTTGGATGGCAAGAGGGTCATTTATATATTAAATATTATATTTGGTCATAGATAATCCAAAAATAGAAAATCAAAGTATATTATACTAAGGCCAACGCTGCATACTAAGCCAACATTTTTTTAATTAAAACATTTATCTTTTTAAAGATGATACATCTTAAAGAATAGTTTTAGCTCCTGTGAAAAGCAGGAGTACGTAGATGCATTTGATTTTTCACCATTATGTTTTTCTTTTTCATGAAAATAAACTGTAAGATCTACATTCATCAGAAAATTTATGAGTCAATACCTATAATCAAATCATCCTGTACTTATCAAGGGCTTCCCTGATGGCTCAGTGGTAAAGAATCCGTCTGCAATGCAGGAGGCATGGGTCTGACCCCTGAGTCAGGAAGACCCCTTGGAGAAGGCAATGGCATCCCACTCCAGTATCCTTGCCTGGAAAATCCAATAGAGAGAGGAGTCTGGTGGGCTATAGTCCATGGGGTCACAAAGAGTCAGACGTAACATACTGACTGAGCATGCACACATACATGTACTTCAAAATAAAACTATAACCCCAGCTCTTTGCTGCTGGCCTTAGTCTTACTTGATCATTAGCTGGAAAACCAAACCAAACCAAACCATTTTTAAGTAGAAAAAGAAGTCAGTATCCATTCAGAGTAACCCAATAGAATATTTGTCTGGACATGGAGAAATATGACTGTATCCTGAATCCACCCATTGCAGTTTCCATTTGTAAATTTCCTTCAGTTGAGAAGAGTTGAGAAAGATAAGTGATATAATCATGAGAATTTGAAGTACTTTGAGCTTCTTGGAACTTAATAATTCAAAGTATTACAGTAAATTCCCATTTATTCCAAACTACCAGAAAGCTGAAATAATGAGAACTTTTTGTGCAACATATGAAATGGTAATGCCCCTGGAGCATTAAAAGATTCTAAATTCTTTTGAATCATAGAAAAATTAAATTTTGTTCTGTATAATTTTGTGGTAAGAATGTTTGAGAGAGTTCTAATTCTTTGAAGATAATAATTAATCCACATGTAGACTATGGTGATTCTTTTTAAATTTAATATAAAAATAGTATATTTGCGGTTCCAGGAAACTAGCTTTGTGTTTCTAGCCTAATCATATCCTAAAATGTACAGCACATGATAGATTTTATAAAGTTTGATAACAGATCACATGTGTCCTACTTTATTAGCTATAACTCATTCACATGGTTTCAAGTAAGAGAAACTCAATCTGGCTAAAGGAAAAGGCATGATTTATTACTGTGATACTGGCCTCTTTCATAGAATCCAAGCCAATGCTCAGGCATAAACTGGAACCAAGCTAGAGGTCTGTGAGAAATCTAAGAATTTACGTTTTCACTCTGCCTGTCATCTCTACTCCTCTTCTATCTGATTCATTCATTTCTTGGTCTGTAAACCAACCTCTGTTCTTATTCCTTCCACTTAGGTGGAAAGATGGGTAACTGACATCATGTACTACTGGGGCTTCCCTGGTGGCTCAGTTGGTAAAGCATCTGCCTGCCAATGCAGGAGATGCAGGAGACACAAGAGACATGGGTTTGATCCTTGGGTCAGGAAGACCTCCTGGAAAAGGAAATCAGAGAAGCTTGGTGGGTTAAAGTCCACGAGGTCTCAAAGAGCCAGACAGGACTAAGCATGCACGTAAGTTCAAGTTAAGTCAAGTATGTTAACAACATTTTTATGAAAAAATAACTATATTAAAAAAATAAACTCAGGGAGGAAAATACCATTATTTTGTGTGCTATGTGTGCTCATACACCTAAGTTGTGTACTCTTTGACCACGGGAACCAGAGCCCACCAGGCTACTCTGTCCATGGTTTTTTTTCCCAGCAAAAATACTGGAGTGAGTTGTCACACCATCCTCCAGGAGATCCTCCTGACCCAAGGATCAAAACCGCGTCTCCTATGTCTCTTGCATTGCAGGCAGATTCTTTACCTGCTACGCCATCAGGGAAGCATTATTTTGCAGTTCTACAAATCTCTAATGCCTAGCTTAATAAGAAACATGGAACAACAGACTGGTTCCAAATAGGAAAAGGAGTATGTCAAGGCTGTTTATTGTCACCCTGATTATTTAACTTCTATGCAGAGTACATCATGAGAAAGGCTGGGCTGGATGAAGCACAAGCTGGAATCAAGACTGCCAGGAGAAATATCAATAACCTCAAATATGCAGATGACACCACCCTTATGGCAGAAAGTGAAGAGGGGCTAAAAAGCCTCTTGATGAAAGTGAAAGACGAGAGTGAAAAAGTTGGCTTAAAGCTCAACATTCAGAAAACAAAGATCATGGCATCTGGTCCCAACACTTCATGGCAAATAGATAGGGAAACAGTGGAAACAGTGTCAGACTTTATTTTGGGGGGCTCCAAAATCACTGCAGATGGTGACTGCAGCCAGGAAATTAAAAGACACTTACTCACTGGAAGGAAAGTTATGACCAATCTAGATAGCATATTAAAAAGCAGAGACATTACTTTGCCAACAAAGGTCCGTTTTTCCTGTTGTCATGTATGGATATGAGAGTTGGACTGTGAAGAAAGCTGAGTGCCGAAGAATTGATGCTTTTGAACTGTGGTGTTGGAGAAGACTCTTGAGAGTCCCTTGGACTGCAAGGAGATCCAACCAGTCCATTCTGAAGGAGATCAGTCCTGGGTGTTCTTTGGAAGGACTGAGGCTAAAGCTGAAACTCCAGTACTTTGGCCACCTCATGCGAAGAGTTGACTCACTGGAAAAGACCCTGATGCTGGGAGGGATTGGAGGCAGGAGGAGAAGGGGACGACAGAGGATGGATGGCTGGATGGCATCACCGACTCGATGGACATGAGTTTGGGTGAACTCTGGGAGTTGGTGATGGACAGGGAGGCCTGGCGTGCTGCAACTCATGGGGTTGCAAAGAGTTGGACATAACTGAGCAACAGAACTGAACTAGTACAAAACAGCCTGATTCTCATATATGCTTTTGCATTTAACCTTTTATGTTATTTTGGCTAAAGTATATGTAGAAAACCGGCCTCACTGATTTTGTAACTGCCACTTGTCTGAGGTTCACTTTTGATTTCTCGTTTTTGGATATTTGTTTTATTCTCTCTTAATGCCATAACAAACCACTCATGGAATCTACGTTCCTGACCAGAGATCAAATCCTGAGCCTTTGGAGTAGGAGCATTGACTCCAAGACTCTAGATTACCAGAGAACTAACCCTAGAGAGTATCAAGAAGTGAGAACTCACACAAAGGAAACCCCCTGAGTACAAGACCCGGCATCACTTAACCACCAGTAGCTCCCTGTGCAGGACGCCTCATCTAAACAACAAACAAACAAAAAGAACACAAACCCAATCATCAGCAGACAGGAGCACCACCTCACTCAGCCTTGCCCATCAGAGGAAAAACAAACAAACAAAAAGAATACAAACCAAATCATCAGCAGACAGGAGCACCACCTCACTCAGCCTTGCCCATTAGAGGAAAAACAAACAAACAAAAACTCAGCACAAATCTTACCCTATATGAAGCTCACAAAAACCACTGGACCAACCTTAGGAGGGCAGAAACCAAAAGGAAGAAAGAATTCAAAGTTCATCAAGGAAAGAATTCAACTTTCCTTGAAGCCTGGGAAAAGGGGACCTCAAACACAATAACTTAAAAAAAGAAAAATGAAAAGGTAGAGAAACACTGCACAAATGAAGGAACAAACTAGAAACCCAGAAGTCCAAATAAATGAAGAAGAAATAGGAAAATTACCTGAAAAAGAATTCAGAACAGTGAAAGTAAAGATGATCAAAAGCCTTGAAAACAAAATGGAGAAAACCAAGAATCAATTAACAAAGACCTAGAAGAATTAAAGAATAAGCATACAGAGACAAACACCACAATTACGGAAATTAACAATACTCTAGAAGAAATTAATAGCAGAATATCAGAAGCAGAAGAACAAATCAGTGAGCTGGAAGATAAAATGGTGGAAATAACTTCTGAAGAGCAGAATAAAGTAAAAAGAATGAAAAAAACTGAGGACAGTCTCAGAGACTTCTGGGACCATATCAAATGCACCAACATTCGAATTATAGGGGTCCCAGAAGAAGAGAAAAAGAAAGGGTATCAGAAAAATTTTGAAGAGATTATAGTTGAAAATTTTCCCAACATGGAAAAGGAAATAGCCAATCAAGTCCAAGAGGCACAGAGTCCCATACAGGATAAACCCAAGGAGAAACATGCCAAGACACATACTAATCAAGCTAACAAAGAATAAACACAAAGAAAGAATATTAAAAGCAGCAAGGGAGAAACAACCAGTAACATACAAGGGAAACCCCATATGCTTAACAGCTGATCTTTCAGCAGAAACTCTGCAGGCCTGAAGGGAATGGCAACGTATATTTAAAGTACTGAAAGAGAACAATCTACAACCAAGATTACTGTACCCAGCAAGGATCTCATTCAAAACTGATGGAGAAATAAAAAGCTTTTCTGACAAGCAGAAGTTAAGAGAATTCAGTACCACCAAACCAGCTTTACAACAAATGTTGAATGGATTTATATAGTCAAGAAATACATCAGAAGAAAAAAGATCTACAAAATCAACCCCAAACAATTAGAAAATGGCAATAGGAACATATATATTAATAATTACTTTAAATGTAAATAGATTAAATGCTCCAACCAAAAGACAGAGACTGGCTGAATGGATACAAAAACAAGACCCATATATATGCTGTCTACAAGAAACCCACTTCAGACCTCAAGATACATATTGACTGAAAGTGAAACGATGGAAAAATATATTCTTATGCAAATGGGAAGCAAAAGAAAGCTGGAGTAGCAATCCTCATTAAAAGAGACCTTAAAATAAAGAAGATTACAAGAGATAAGGAAGGACACTATATAATGATCAAGGGATCAATCCAAGAGGAAGACATAAACATTGTAAATAGCTATGCACCCAACATTCAGTTCAGTTCAGTTCAGTCGCGCAGTCGTGTCCGACTCTTTGCGACCCCATGAATCGCAGTACGCCAGGCCTCCCTGTCCATCACCAACTCCCGGAGTTCACTCAGACTCACGTCCATTGAGTCTGTGATGCCATCCAGCCATCTCATCCTCGGTCGTCCCCTTCTCCTCCTGCCCCCAATCCCTCCCAGCATCAGGGTCTTTTCCAATGAGTCAACTCTTCCCATAAGGTGCCCAAAGTACTGGAGCTTCAGTTTTAGCATCATTCCTTCCAAAGAAATCCCAGGGTTGATCTCCTTCAGAATGGACTGGCTGGATCTCCTTGCAGTCCAAGGGACTCTCAAGAGTCTTCTCCAACACCACAGTTCAAAAGCATCAATTCTTCTGCGCTCAGCCTTCTTCACAGTCCAAAGGAGCACCTTAATATATAAAACAAACACTAACAGACATAAAAGGAGAAATTGACAGTAACACAATAATAGTAGGAGACTCCAACACCCCACGCACACCAATGGACAGATCAACACAGAAAATTAATAAGGAAACACAAGTCTTAAATGATACTGTAGATGAAATGGATCTCACTGATATCTTCAGGACATTCCATCCAAATGCAGAAGAAAACACCTTCTTCTCAAGTGCACATGGAACATTCTCTAGGATAGACCACATCCTGGGTCACAAATCAAACCTCAGTAAATTTAATAAAATTAAATTGTATCAAGCATCTTCTCTGACCACAATGCTATGAGATTAGATATCAATTATAAGAAAAAAAAAAGAAACACAAACACATGGAGCTTAAACAACATGTTTCTAAATAACCAAAAGGTTATTGAAGAAATCAAAAGGGAAAAAGAATTCTAGAAAAAAATGACAATGAGAACAAGACAACTCAAAACCTTGGGATACAGCAAAACCAGTTCTAACAGGGAAGTTTATTGCAATACAATCCTACCTCAAGAAACAAGAAAAACATCAAATAGACAACCTAACTTTACACCTAAAGCAACTGGAAAACAAAGCAGAAAAAAAACCCAAAATTAGTAGAAGGAAAGAAATCATAAAGATCTGAGCAGAAATAAATGAAAAAGAAATGAAAGAAGCAACAGTAAAGATTAATAAAACTAAAAGCTGGTTCTTTGAGAAGATTGACAAACCCTTAGCCAGACTCACCAAGAAAAAAAAGAGAGAAGACTGCTGGGCATACACACCGAGGAAACCAGAATTGAAAGAGACACGTGTACCCCAATGTTCATCGCGGCACTGTTTGTAATAGCCAGGACATGGAAGCAACCTAGATGTCCATCAGCAGATGAATGGATAAGAAAGCTGTGGTACATATACACAATGGAGTATTACTCAGCTATTAAAAAGAATACATTTGAATCAGTTTTAATGAGGTGGATGACGCTGGAGCCGATTATACAGAGTGAAGTAAGCCAGAAAGAAAAACATCAATACAGTATACTTACACATATATATGGAATTTAGAATGATGGTAATGATAAACCTGTACGCAAGACAGCAAAAGAGACACAGTTGTATAGAATGGCCTTTTGGACTCTGTGGGAGAGGAAGAGGGTGGGATGGGTTGGCAGAGTGGCAATGTAACATGTGTGATATCATAAGCAAAACGAATTGCCAGTCCAGGTTTGATGCAGGATGCAGGATGCTAGGGACTGATGCACGGGGATAATCCAGAGAGAGGGTGTGGGGCGGGAGGGTGGAGGTGGGGGTCGGGATTGGGAGTTCATGTACACTCATGGCTAATTCATGTCAATGTGTAACAAAACGAATACAGTATTGTAAAGCAAAACAAACTAAAAAATAAAAATTAATTAAAAAAAAATAAAAACAAGTTATATATATATATAAAAAATATTAGAAATTAAAAAGGAGAAGTTACAACAGACAATGCAGAAAACAAAGGATTATAAGAGACTATTACGAACAACTATACGGCAATAAAATAGATGATCTGGAAGAAATGAACAGATTCTTAGAAAAGTTCAATCTTCCAAGACTGAACCAGGAAGAAATAGAAACTATGAACAACCCAAGCACAGGCACTGAAATTGAAGCTGTGATAAAAAATCTCCCAAAAAACAAAAGCCCAGGACAAGATGGCTTCACAAGTCCAAACATTTAGAGAAGAGCTAATGCTTATCCTTTTAAAACACTTTCAAAAAATTGCAGAGGAAGGAACACTTCCAAACTCATTCTACGAGGCCACTATCACCCTGATACTAAAACCAGACAAGACAACACACAAAAAGAAAACTACAGGCCAATATCACTGATGAACAATGATGCAAAAATCCTCAACAAAATTTTAGCAAACAGAATTCAGCAACACATCAAAAAGCTCATACGCCATGATCAAGTTGGGTTTACTCCAGGGATGCAAGGATTCTTCAGTATATGGAAATCAATCAATGTGACACACCATTAACAAATTAAAAGATAAAAAAACCATACGATCATCTCAATAGATGCAGAAAAAGCCTTTGGAAAAATTCAGCACCCATTTAGGATTAAAACTCCTCAAAAAAATGGGCATAGAAGGAACCTACCTCAACATAGTAAAGGTCATATTGATAAGCCTACAGCAAACATTATTTTCAATGGTGAAAAACTGAAAGCATTCCCCCTAAGATCAGAAACAAGACAAGGGTGTCCACTTTGGCCACTATTATTCAACATAGTTCTGGAAGTCCTAGCTAGAGCAATAAGAGAAGAACAAGAAATAAAATGAACCCAGATCAGAAAAGAAGAAGTAAAGGTCTCGCTGGGTGCAGAAGACATGATACTGTATATAGAAAACCCTAAAGACAGTATCAGAAAATT
Source organism: Aepyceros melampus (assembly GCA_006408695.1). Lineage (NCBI taxonomy): Eukaryota > Metazoa > Chordata > Mammalia > Artiodactyla > Bovidae > Aepyceros > Aepyceros melampus. Next base: position 8,601 of record SJXQ01005938.1, on the reverse strand, counting down.
ACTAGTGCTAATCAGTGAATTGAGCAAAGTTGCAGGATACAAAGTCAACACACAAAAATCACTTGCATTTCTATATACTAACAGTGAAAAATCAGAAAAACAATTAAGGAACCAATCCCATTCACCAATGCAACAGAAAGAATTAAATATCTAGGAATAAACTGACCTAAGGAGACAAAAGAACTGTGCACAGAAAATTATAAGACATTAATGAAAGAAATAAAAGATGACATAAACAGATGGAGAGATATTCCATGTTCCTGGGTAGGAAGAATCAATATTGTAAAAATGACTATACTATCAAATGCAATCTACAGACTTAAAGCAATCCCTATCAAACTACCAATGGCATTTTTCACAGAACTAGAACAAAACATTTCACAATTCATATAGAAATAAAAAAGATCCTGAATAGCCGAAGCAGTCTTGAGAAAGAAGAATGGAGCTGGAGGAATCAAGCTTTCTGACTTCAGATTATACTACAAAGCTACAGTCCTCAAGACAGTATGGTACTGCACAAAAACAGAAATGTAGACCAATGGAACAAGATAGAAAGCTCAGAAATAAACCCATGCACCTATGGGTACCTTATTTTTGACAAAGGAGGCAAGGATATACAACGGGGCAAAGACAGCCTCTTCAATAAATGGTGCTGGGAAAACTGGACAGCTACATGTAAAAGAATGAAATTAGAACACTTCCTAACACCATACACAAAGATAAACTCAAAATGGATTAGGGACCTAAATGTAAGACCAGAAACTATAGAACTCTTAGAGGAAAACACAGGCAGAGCACTTGATGACACAAATCAAAGCAAGATCCTCTACGATCCACCTCCTAGAGTAACAGAAATAAAAACAAAAGGAAACAAGTGGGACCTGATTAAACTTAAAAGCTTTTTCACAGCAAAGGAAACCATAAGCAAGGTGAAAAGACAACCCTCAGAATGGGAGAAAATAATAGCAAATGAAATAATTGACAAAGGATTAATTTTCCAAATATATAAGCAGCTCATACAATTCAATACCAAGAAAACAAACAACCCAATCAAAAAGTGGGAAAAAGACCTAAACAGACATTTCTCCAAAGAAGACATATAGATGGCTAACAAACACATAAAAGATGCTTAACATTGCTCATTATTAGAGAAATGCAAATCAAAACTGCAGTGAGATATCATCTCACACTGGTCAGAATGACCCTCATCAAAAAGTCTACAAACAATAAATGCTGGAGAGGGTGTGGACAAAAGGGAAGGAACACTCTTGCAATGCTGGGAATGCAAATTGATACAGCCACTATGGAAGACACTATGGAGATTCCTTTAAAAAAAACTAGGAATAAAACCACCATTTGACCGAGCAATCCTACTCCTAGGCATACACCCTGAGGAAACCAAAATTGAAAAAGACACATGTATCCCACTGTTCACCGCAACACTAGTTACAATAGCTAGACCATGGAAGCAACCTAGATGTCCATTGATAAATGAATGGATAAAGAAGTTGTGGTATATATACACAATGGAATATTACTCAGCCATAGAAAGGAATGCATTTGAGTCAGTTCTAATGAGGTGGATGAACCTAGAACCTATTATACAGAGTGAAGTGAGTCAGAAACAGAAAGGTAAATATTGTATTCTAACACATACATACAGAATCTAGAAAAATGGTACTGAAGAATTTATTTACAGGGCAGCAATGGAGAAACAGGTATAGAGAACAGAGTTATGGACACAGGGAGAGGGGAGGGGAGGGTGAGATGTATGGAAAGAGTAACATGGAAATGTACATTACCATATGTAAAATAGATAGGCAATGGTAATTTGCTGTATGGATCAGGAAACTCAAACAGGGGCTCTGTATCAAACTAGGGGGTGAGATGGGGAGGGAGACAGGAGGGAGTTTCAAAAGGGAGGGATATAAATATACCTGTGGCTGATTCATGTTGAGGTTTGACAGAAAACAGCAAAATCCTCTAAAGCAATTATCCTTCATTAAAAAATAAATTAATTTTTTAAAAAAAGAAAAAATAAGAAAACTGGCCTCACATAGATATGTATTTGGTAAAGACTCGGAGTATTTTAGTAGCTTTTTAATATATTCATAGATAATCTTTCTTGATACTATGTGGAAGCTAACGAGATAAATGCAATTTGAAACCATATCAATGAAAATTTTGTACTCTGTTACAATAGTATACATTAGTTTATATTGCAATTTTACCTATGCAGGATTTTGTAAGATCATGAGGTCATTTGGAAAATACTGGTTGGCTGAGTTATATAGATGTTCCAAATGTTGGATGAATTTCATTAAACAATATGTAAAAATCACAGCACCTAATATCACTACCAATCTTTTCATAAAAGATTTAAGTCTTGGGAAACTGTTCACATTCATGGTAACAGAAACTAGTTTTCCAAAATTCTAATGTTCATTTGAAATCTTAAATTTCAGCATTGGAAACAAATATTTTCAATTGCATGTCTTGTAGAGATAGACTGACTTCATCCATTTTGAGAAAATGTCTGCCAAAGAAACAAGTCCAAATAACCATAATTTGCCTGTCAGTTGTTCTTTTAAGTAAAAATGTTCCATATAAAAAGAAAAAGCATAGTTGAGCTCACAACACAAGAAACCATATAAGTGCTTTTCCTTGAGAAAACTGTCACACTTTGGTACAGAGGAGTACTTCATTCATATTCCTAATATGAAATATAGGAATATTCATATTTTCTATTTCACCAGAATACTAAAAACACATGTAACCAAGCATCAGTGTTTAATAAAATTAATGTGCTCTGCTGTGCTTAGTTGCTCAGTCGTGTCTCACTCTTTGCAACCCCATGGACTGTAGTCCACCAGGCTCCTCTGTCCATGGGGATTCTCCAGGCAAGAATACTGGAGTGGACTGCCATGCCTTCCTTCAGAGGATCTTCCCAACCCATGGATTGAACCAAGGTCTCCCGCATTGCAGGCGGATTCTTTACCATCTGAGCCACCAGAGAAGCCCCAAATTTTTTACTAATCATTAAGGGATATTTAACAAAATTATTTTTTTTTCTCCCACATGATAGTGAAGGAATTGTGACTATTAAGTACAGTCTGGTGTTCCTGCTAATGTGCCAGTAGTTTTATCCATTAGTGCTTTTTCAACCATCAGTGTAAATGTCAACACAGTAAACTATGCAAATTATATTTTCAGTGTTATTATGAAAATCATTTATTTTTCTCAAATTGCTGAAAGGGTCTCTACCATTACCACTATTGCCAAGGTTTTGTGGACCATATTTAGAAAACCAGTTATATACCAACCTGCTAAATGTACATTCATATTAGCTGACATAATTCAGCAATTCAATCTTATTCTTTTGGTTTAACATCTTGGCAATAATAAAGTATACATCCATATTAAAAGGGAGACATCAAATTTTTAAAACTATAAACAAATTTAACTTTTAAGCTTATAATTTGTTTTTGGGAGAATTTTAAAACTCAGGCTGGTAAAACTGGTTAAAAACACCTCAGAAATTATAGAGCTCAGTATAACCTCTAGTTATTTAGAACAATAAATGTTCTGGTTTCTGTTTGACGGATTACTTTGCAGGAACTGAGAAGGCCGTGGATAGAGCCACGTGGTAAGGCAATTTCCCAAATCACATAAGATTAAGAATGCAAGAAAACTCTTAATTCTTAGCTACCACAAATAGATTTGAAAGTTAAAACAATAAAAAATAAAAACAATTATATAAAGAAAAATTTTCAAAGAAAGCAGTTACCACATATAGAATTGGTTTGAAGTCATCACTGTTAATTTACTTAGAGATACAGACGCTTACTCCTTGGAAGAAAAGTTATGACCAACCCAGATAGAACATTCAGAAAACGAAGATCATGGCATCTGGCCCCATCACTTCATGGGAAATAGATGGGGAAACAGTAGAAACAGTGTCAGACTTTATTTTTTTGGGCTACAAAATCACTGCAGATGGTGACTGCAGCCATGAAATTCAAAGATGCTTATTCCTTGGAAGAAAAGTTATGACCAACCTAGATAGTATATTCAAAAGCAGAGATATTACTTTGCCGACTAAGGTCCGTCTGGTCAAGGCTATGGTTTTTCCTGTGGTCAACTATGGATGTGAGAGTTGGACTGTGAAGAAGGCTGAGTACCGAAGATTGATGGTTTTGAACTGTGGTGTTGGAGAAGACTCTTGAGAGTCCCTTGGACTGCAAGGAGATCCAACCAGTCATTCTGAAGGAGATCAACCCTGGGATTTCTTTGGAAGGAATGATGCTAAAGCTGAAGCTCCAGTACTCTGGCCACCTCATGCGAAGGGTTGACTCATTGGAAAAGACCCTGATGCTGGGAGGGATTGGGGGCAGGAGGAGAAGGGGACGACAGAGGATGAGATGGCTGGATGGCATCACGGACTCGATGGACGTGAGTCTGAGTGAACTCCGGGAGATAGTGATGGACAGGGAGGCCTGGCGTGCTGCGATTCATGGGGTCGCAAAGAGTCGGACACGACTGAGCAACTGAACTGAAATGAACTGAACAGAGCTAAGGAAACGGTAGGTTAAACCAGACTCAACAATTTACTAGCTGTGTAACCTTGAGCAAGTGAACCTCTCAGGCCTGTTTTCACACGTGCAAAATGAAAGCAACAGTCCATACTTCACAGTCTTGTTGTATTACATGAACTAATTGCAAGCTATTACACATGCTGAACAGTACCTGGCACATAGTAGATACTTAAAAAATGCTATTTCTACCTTTTAAAGCAGTGATACAGCAGAGAAATTCAATTGCTAGTCTAACAAGTTAGTCTTTATTACACACTCTAAAAGAATCATTAAAACAAGAAGAGTTACCTAAAGTTAATAAGCCAACAAAGGTGACAAGATGTAATAATAGCAATAATAATACCTTGCTCATCTAAAAGAAGGCAAAAAAAGAGGAAGAGGAAGCAATGAACTAATGGCTTGAGTAGAAAACAATAGCAAAATAAAAGATTTGAACTTTGTCATATAAAAAAATCACCTTAAATGTAAATGACCTAAATAAACATATTAATTAAAAGGCAGAGACTGTCAGATTGGATGAAAAAGCAAAACCTTAACTGTTTAATCCTAGAAGAAACTTGCTTAAAATATAAAGAACAAATGGAGTTAAATGTAAAAAAAAGTGTAAATGCTTAATGAGAAGCACCAGGATCATTAATCAATAGAATGTAAGAGTGACTATGTTAATATCAGATGAAGTAAATTTCAGAGCACAGAGCAAAGTTAGTGACAAGGAGAAAGAAAGTCATTTCACAAAGGAAAAGGAAGAAGTTCATCAGGAAGACATGAAAATTCTAAACTTTTATGAAACCAATAATGGATTTTTAAGATAGATGAGTAAAAACTGATAAAACTGCAAAGAAAAATAAATATATCCATGATTAGAGTTAGGGATTTCACTATCCCTCTCTCAATAATTGACTAAAAAGGTAGACAAAAGGTGGATAACAGGTACATACAAGAGTGGAACAGCACAACTGAACTTAATTGACATTTATAGAACATTCCACTCAAAGAATATACATTCTTTTTAAGTGCATGTACATAGAACACTTATCAAGAGACACACTGTTCTGCACCCTAAAACAAATCTCAACATGCTTAAAAGAATTCAGTCTATATACAGCATGATCTCTGACAGTGGCATTAAATTTGAAATCAATACCAGAAAGATCTGTAGAAAATCATAAAATGTTCAGAAACTAAATAATTGTCTTCTGCTAAAGCTGTAATCCTGGAGAAGGAAATATCAACCCACTCCAGTGTTCATGCCTGGAGAACTCCACAGACAGAGAAGCCTGGCAGGCTACAGTACATGGGGTCACAAACAGTCAGACATGACTGAGCAATCAACACACAAAGCTGTAATTAGAGCAGAATTCACGCACTACGTGCTTGTAATAAAAAAGAAAAAAGAACAGTCACAAATTAGTGACCTCAGCCTTCAACCTAAGAAACTGGAAAATAAAGAGCAAATGAAATTCAAAGTTTAAGCAGAAGAAAAATAATACAGGATTAAGTGAAAATCAATGACCCTTAAAATGCAGAGGCAATTAAAAAATCAATAAAATAAAAACTGATTTTTTGAGAATAAAATTAATAAACTGCTAGTCAGACTAATCAGAAAAATAAGAAAAGAAACAAATCAGTGCTATGCAATAAATTTGAGCATTTGGATGAAGAGCATAAATCCTTTGAAAATACATATGTTAGTATATACACATATATTTTCTAACTCTGTCAGTAGAGAGAGCTAGAAGCAAGGATACCTCAGTAACAATGAGCACAGTGAGCTATCAGATTTTGGTTTCTAACACCATTCCCCAATAAAACAAACCAGGGCTCCTTGGAGAAATGGCTGATTCTAGGATTGGGGCAGGAAATACACAGATGAGCCTGGAGAATTTTGTAGTACCAGAAATTGAGGAAGTGCTCAAACAAAAGTACCATGTCTGAGGTATGTCATAGGAAAAACGGGGCCAACTGGAACAGCTCGCCTAGATGAGGTGGTGTTTTACCAAGTCTCACCACTCTCCTTCCTTCTTTCTATATTGCACTCTTCGGAAGGAAGTCACTATATGTAGTCCCAGTTTATGGAATGGGAAGTTACATTCCACCTCTTTGAGAGAGGGGTATCTACATAAATTACAAATGTATAACACACATAAAGGTATACTAGAATTCTCCTTTGCTATTTGTGCATGCATGCATGCTAAATCACTTCAGTCGTGTCCACCTCTTTGCGACTTGACGGACTGTAACCCAGCAAGCTCCACTGTCCATGGGATCTTCCAGGCAAGAATACTGGGGTGGGTTGCCATTTCCTCCTCCAGGGGATCTTCCCGACCCAAGGATCAAACCCACAGTTCCCACATCTCCTGCACTGGCAGGTGGGCTCTTTACCACTAGCGTCACCTGGGAAGCCTTGCTATTTACTCATTCATTTTTCAGTATGAATTCATGAATAGTTATTTTATACTCTTTGTTACAATCCAAGACTACTTTATTTTGTTGCTCAAATAGTTTCAGCTTTGGCTACTGAGAGCACTTTCTTACTTTCTGGATGCAGTAAGACATTCCAGACTCATCTTGTGCTGTCCCTATGCCAGCAAGAGACTCAGTCATTTTTACAAGGAGCTCCAGCTCCTTTTATTGGAGAACAGTATTTAGAAGCAAGACTGAGCACATTCATTTCTACTGGTATGTCTTTATATATAGGCATTCTAAGTGAATAGAGCTAAGATACAGATAGATATGTAATAGAAATGGGTTCATAGTGATGCTTCCAATTCTAATCTATCACAGTAGGATATATTTTACTCTTTCCTTTTCCCTTTCCACACTTATAACTCCCTTCCCCAATAGTGGGAAACTTGACTCCCAATATCTTCAATATATTTACTCATTTGTTCAAGCCTAAAATGTGCAAAAGATTGTTTCAATGGAATATAACAATGTGGCACTTGATAAAGAGGTCAATCTCTGTAACAGAGGCAATGAAGGAAAAAAGTGAAGCAGAGCTTTGGAGTTAGACCTTGAATCTATCACTTCCAAAGTGTTTGCCTTTGGTCAAGCTACATCACTATTCAAGCCTCAATTTCTTCATCTATAAAATGATATTATCTACCTTATTGGGTTGTGTAAGGACTAAACGGTTGGCTAGAGTAGATATTCAGTAAATGGGGGCTAAATGCTGTTTTGGTATATTTAGGGAACCCACTTTAAATACTATGTAGAGTGAAAATCTTAAGGCCTCATTGTACCTACAACACTTTCTAGACTATTACCAAAGGAACTTAACAGAGGGATAAAAATGAGGCTCCTTTTCATGGTAGAGCTTCTTGTGCTTTAAAAAAATTTTGCCATGTATCTGAGTCACTTTTATATTTAGAAAGACAAATTTCATCTTAAAAGGTGATATGGCTCATTAAAAGTTTCACTTAATATCTCCAAAAAAAGTTTGAAGACGATGTCTGTGAAGCTGGTTTTCCTAAGAATACAGTGCCATATCCTATTATTTTATGGCATCAAAGGAAACTCTGACCTGCTAGTAATGTTCCTGTCATTATGTTCTCTTTCTCTAGATTTGTTCACTCAACAGATGCCTACTGAGCACCTAAGTTGTTCCAAACAAGGACACCAGGGATACAGCAGTCAACAAAACCAATAAAAAAATCCGGGTCCTCACGGAGCTCACATTTAGTGTTGGAATGTTTCACGAATCTATTGCTGCTTAAAAAACTACCCCAAAACAGTGTCTTCAAACAATCTTCTCTATTTCCTCAAAATTCTATGATTTAGGAATCCAGGGCCTGGCTTGACAACTCCGTTCCATGTAGTATCAGATAGTGGGTCATTCACTCAACTCCATTCATCTGATGGCTATTGGGATAGAAAATTCAAGACGCCTCTGCTCAGTGTGGAATAAGACTTTACTATGTCTGGAGCCACCGGGTACTCACTTGTTTTTTTTTGTTTTTGTTTTTGTTTTTTTTTTTTGATTTTTTAGTTTGTTTTGCTTTACAAT